>SNQJ01S0029320.1:47367-77784 GCA_010110895.2 Picea sitchensis | reverse complement strand
ATTGTTCCTTTACTGCATCCACAAAAAAATCCCAAGTGGGCTCGGCCCCATATATTCCAGAATCCTCTGTGGAACTCTGCTCCCAGTAAGTTTCCCACCAATGTTTGACATGGGGGAGAACCTTAAGGAGTGAGAAGGTGATCTTTTCTTTGTCGGAAAAATTATGAAGAGAGAAATAACCTTCTAGAAGATTTAACCATTTATCTAGGGCATCTGCATCTATTTGACCTTCAAATACGGGAATATCAAAATTAACATGTACCTTGAAAGGTGAGGTGCCTCCAAAGTAGTCGCTTGATGAAGATGTGCCTGATGCTATCGGCATGTGTTGAAGGATGTGGGAAAAATTCTCCATCATTTCGTCCCTCTGTCGCGTGAGAGCTTGCTCAAGCAACAGACTGATATGATCGTCTACTCCATCGTTTTTCTTTCCTTCTGCCATTGAGGGTTTCTTAGGTGTGCGAGAGCAATTTTCCTCAAGAGAGACAAGCTCCAGACCCAACTTGCTATACTCGGACCTCGTCGGGGACATGCACTGAAAAATGATCAAGAGCAGCCTGCTCTGATACCACTGATCCAGATTATTTTTCGGCACGAAATGAGAGCGGAGATATATCACAGAAATATTTAGAGATATTTCAAGAGAGACAACAATATAACATAGATATAGCGAAAATAAAACAAGAGTCGCATATATACAGTAATACATGATTTCTATTAACGAAATAAATGTACAGAGATTGTAAAATACAGAGTGAAAGACTCACTAGAATGGTGGTAGCTTATCTCTGAGAAGAGATGTGACGACTACTCGCATCTGTGAGAAGATGATTACAATGAGGATCTGAAGGCCTTTTTACAATAAGCAGGAATACCCAAAACCCTAGACATCCAAAAACCTAACCCTGGGAGATGAAGCGTCAAAAGTCATGTGGGCCCCGTTTGGGTAAGTTGGTGCATCAACTTCCCGGGGTCGTAACTTTTGAATACGATCTCTGTTTTAAGCGTATGATATCTCGTTGGAAATATCTATTCGAGAACTACAACTTTTGGATGAGAAACATTGAACTATGATCCATGTTGCTCCCCGTTTTCTCAAAAAACATCGTTTAGGGCCTCAAAATGGCCCCGAAAGTTAAAAACTGTTAAAAATAGTAAATTATCAAAATTGCCAAAAACATGTTTTGGGCCAGTTGGAGAAGGTGGGTGGCCAGCGATATCCACCTGGATCAATTCTGAACCAAGATGGAGATGTGGGGTGTCGATCCCCGTACCTCTCGCATGCTAAGTGAGTTCTCTAACATCTGAGCTACATCCCCAAGAATTTTACCGTCATACGGGTTAAATTGAACCGTACAGAAAATGACAATAAAACGTAATGATATATGGGAAGGAAAGAGGTATCTCTATTTCCAGGGATCAAACCAAAGTTCCAACATAAAAAAACTGGAAACAACAAGAAAAAATGATTGCGCCCACCATGGGGCTCGAACCCACAACCACAAGGTTAAGAGCCTTGCGCTCTACCAACTGAGCTAGATGGGCTCGACGTATAATAGTAGTGCTAAAAATATTGGGTTGATGCTACAAATACTTCTAAATGTGGTGCTCAAAATACTTTGCACATCATCACGACCACCCGCGATTATCTACGTATTAACGTCGGGTTATTCTCGTGGTTTAAAAAACGAGCCTCCTGCAACTGTCTGACACATCTTTGTTATTCACAAACTCCCTATTCAACTCATCAAGAGCGTTTTCCATGAAAGTGTAGACATGTTTGAGAGCTTCTTCTTCCGAGATTTTAGGATGGTCCTTCATATAACACTATATGGTAGAAGCCACCTCGCCTTCACCTCTCTCAGCCTGAATTTATATTTATCATCCATTCAAACATTTATTAGGCATATTGAATTGTAAGAGGTTGGATTTAAATACTAGGTACCTGATAAGTTTTGTTGTCATTCACCAGACGCCCTGTCAATCCCATGAGTTGTAGAAATCTAGATCCGCGACTAATTTTGGAGGGTACATCATATGTAAGAATCTCCCCTGTGAAAAGAGCGTTGATGAGACCCAGTGTTCCCAGTGATATTGATACAATCACGTTCTCTATGTATTCATCGAAGGACGACACATGCTAAGTTGCAGACCATTATGTTTCTTTCGTATGTGCTTCTATTAGGATCTCCAACTGCCATATACTATGTCAATGAATGATGAATCCATAATCAATATTAAACTAAAAAACTTAATACACACAACATTTCGAATGATGAGGTCGATTAAATTAATTTATTATGTGAATAGGGAGAGGAAATGGTGAGTTGAGAAGAGTAGCAGAGTAGCGTAGTTACTCCCACATGGGTAGCGTGGAACTATTTAGTTATATTAATATTGAGAGGGAAAAGAAAGGAGTAAGCTAACTATGAAACCTTTTGGGTTTGTCGGCGATCGTTATATGTCCCATCTCCGAAAAACCCAAAAACCCGTCTCCCAAGTCTCTGTTCTGTATCGACATGGGCCCATCATCATTCCCATTGCTCGTTCCTTCTCACATTCAATTCCGACTGCACTCAAGGTGGCTCATAGATTGATGTCGCATCTCACCTTCAATGTAGGGTGGCAGGCGTAGGTCCAAATGCCCCACTCTCGTGTCTGAGCTCCCCTCTTGGCTAGACAATTGAGCTACGAAACAGAAACAACGATCGCCCTTGCAACAAGAGCCAGAACAAGACGAGCAGTTGAGATTTGTTTGGTGTGATTTGGGTACAGCGTCATCGTGAACATCGATGCCCTCTTCCTTGTAGTTTGTTCACTTACAGGTTAGTGCAACATGGCAACTCATTTTTTTACTCCCTCAATCATTATTATTATTACTAAATATTTTAGGGTGCATAAATTCATGGCAAACATGTGAACAATCAAGATCATTTAATTCACTGTGTATCAATCCTGAATATCATGTACAATCTCATGTTTGTTAAGGAATAGTGATTGTTTGATGCATCAAATTTTTGGTTGAAGCATATTTTGGGTATTATGAGATTGACAAGGGATACATTGTATGCTTTAACGTTATGTATCCGTCATTTTTTTCTTATGACAATAATGGGTTTGGGAGGTATATTTCACTCATGATTTATTGAATTTGTAATCTTTGAATCGTCTTTGCGAAACTGTAGTAACTCACTTTTAACTGTATGTATTCTTTAGATAAAAGAAATAATTGGTACTGTTGAATTTTCTCTTTGTGATTTATTTTGAAGATTTTGAGAGGAGGTGCATTTTACAGTCTAGTTGAGGGAGGGGTGATCCGTAAGGCCAGGTTGGGGTGGGGGTGATCCGTGTGTGCGTGTTTTTGTGCGTAAGGATGCACTTGGTACATTGAATATGGAGATTCGTACAGATCCATATAAATATGGTTTGATACGCACATTGATGAAGCTCAAGGATACATAGCTTGAATTCACATTTATTCAAATCCAGATTTAGGTGGGTTTGTCCTAATTTATTCGTTCTTGTTTGGGATTCGGTTCTGATCTGTGTAAATTAAAATGCCATTGGTTTTCAACCCTGTGTCTTCAAGAACTTTCCCTTGAACTATTTGATTCTCTATCAGGGACCTGACCCACCTTTCTTATTTGAAAATAAAGGATAATTTTCATCCTGCATTTACCATTCCTCGAGCATTCGAATACTTGAACAATTATGGTAGGGCCATCTAAAGAACAAGTACAACTTGTAACTAAATTTCAACTTCACTGAAAAAAGCTTATAATCCCTTTTTCCTTTTTGGGTGATTACATAGCTGCAGGGTTAGGCACAATATCTTCTACGATGATTGCATTTAACCATTAGATTATTTTGGCGTTAGTCGGAAACAAGGCTATTTACAAGAATAGATCACCCAGCTTAAATTGTCGCAATTGTGATCTTTTTCTTTTATATAGGGAAAATTCTAATCGGGGTATTGTACTTGTGTAAAGCATGAAAAAGCCATTTGAATTGATGTCAGAATTGCAAAAGAAGAGACGAAGCAAGTCTCGGAATGAAAATGACCCATGTACACTTGTGAATATTACCCATGTAAGATCCATGCCATATTGATCAAAACACATGTTGGCCCTCGACCAAGTTTTGAGGAAACTTTGTCAACGCTTCAACAACATACCAAAACAACCCTAACTACTAGCCCTTCAGCAACATCTGCGAAGCAGGCGAAGTCTCACCCGAGGTAGAAGTAGGGGGGGTTACAGGACGCAGGTGTCTGTAACCAAGCTGGGACACAGATCTGTGATAATAACCCTTCACAGAGTACTCTATTAACACTTATAAGGTGATATGCATTATTTCATTAGCTTTAATAACATCGCAGAACATACGCTAATAGAGATTGACGCAGTAACAACAAAGATTAGCACATAGCACTGATCACATAGCATTAAGTTAGATCTAACATTCATTCACAAGTAAAGCACTAAGTAACAATAGATCTATCTATCATGCATAATAATCAAAGCACTGAGAATATTCATAACATAAAAAATACAACACAAAGCCAACCAAAGACACAAGATATACATGGTTCACCATAGTGTGGGGCTACGTCCACCAACCGCTTCGTCTTCTTTATTATTCTTCAATCTCTTACATCCAGTTTCTCCTGTGCACAAATCCACAGAGCCAAGCTTTGCATAGGAAAGGAGATCTGTGCATTGAGCACCAACTCCTCCTTCCAAAACTAAGTTTAAGCACAGAGATGACTTCACTATCGAGCACAGGGCCTTACATACAGATTCTATTGCACAAAGAAACTCATAACTACTTGCACTTAGCCATTAAAACTTCACTTCACTTAGCTTAGCTCTACTTCTACCATACCTTCTTACTTATTTATTGTTTTACAATCCATTATAAAATTTCCTAAATATGGGAGAACCCATGGGACGACATCCCATAACCCATGAAAAAAACCCTTAGGAACCCCTTGTTGGGTCCACATAGCCCACAAAATAAGTGAGATACGTGATCTCAGCTCCGCCTGGGCGCTCCATCTTAGACCAACCTGTCGAAGTCCAAAAAGTGGTCAAACCTGACCAAGGTTTCCTCAAAACTTAGTCGAGGGCCAAGAGGCCCCCAACACTCACATGTGACTCGTCCTGAGTCACTCAAGTCTAGAAAACGCTACTTCGAAGGCTTCGAGCTTAACTCGAGCTACCTCGACTTGTTGCTTTGCCTGAGCCTTGTACTCAGTGAGCTCCTGGATCGTCTACTCTGTAACAGGCCCTTCCAGGTGCTATTCCACTACTGCAACCATTTTGTCTAATTGCGAGCCTTGTCCCTCAATTTATTTGAACACCTTGCCGGATTCATCCTGCATAGTTTGTAGCTTCTATGTGACTTCCATTACCTTGCCTTGGAGGGCAATGATCTGCTACTCACCACAGTTGAAAGAATGAAGAGATATTAGGAACAATGTGTAGTGTAGCAATAGATCACTGCCCTCCAGGGCAGGGTAATTGAAGCCACACATAAGCTACAACCTGTGCAGGATGAAGCATGTAAGATGTTCAAAGAAATTGAGGGACAAGGCTCGCAATTAGACAAAGTGATTGCAACAGTGGAACAACACCTGGAAGGGATTGTTACAGAGTAGACGATCCAGTAGCTCGATGAGCAGGAGGCTCGGGAGAAGCAACAAGTTGAGGCAAATCGAGTTAAGCTTGAGGCCTTCGAAGTAGTGTTTCCCATACCTGAGTGACTCGGGACGAGTCACAGGTGAGTGTTGGGGGCCTCTTGGTCCTTGAACAAGTTTTGAGGAAACCTTGGTCAAGTTTGACCACTTTTTGGACTTTGACAGGCTGGTCTAAGATGGAGCGCCCAAGCGGAGTTGAGATCACAGATCTCACTTATTTTGTGGGCTATGTGGACCCAACAAGGGGTTCCTTAGGGTTTTTGTAATGGGTTATGTGATGTCATCCCATGGCTTCTCCCATGTTTAGGAATTTTTGTAAGGGAATGTAAAAGTATAAATAAGTAAGATTGCATGGTAGAAGTAGAGCTAAGCTAAGTGAAGTGAAGTTGTAGTGGCTAAGTGCAAGTAGTTATGAGTTTCTTTGTGCAACAAAATGTGTATGTAAGGCTCTGTGCTCGATAGCGAAGTCAACTCTGTGCTTAAACTTAGTTTTGGAAGGAGGAGCTGGTGCTCAGTGCATAGATCTCCTTTCCTATGCAAATCTTGGCTATGTGGCTTTGTGCACAGGAGAAACTAGATGTAAGAGATTGAAGAATAATAAAGAAGACGAAGCGGTTGGTGTACGTAGCCCCACACTAGGGTGAACCACGTATATCTTGTTTCTTTGTTTTCCTTTGTGCTGTATTGTTTATGTTATGAATATGCTCAGTGATTTGATTATTATGTATGATAGATAGATATGTTGTTACTTAGTGCTTTACTTGTGAATGAATGTTACATCTAACTTAATGCTATGTGCTAATCTTTGTTGTTTCTACGTCGATATCTATTAGGGTATGTTCTACGATGTTATTAAAGCTAATGAACTAATGCATATCACCTTCTAAGTGTTAATACAGTACTCTGCGAAGTGTTATTATCATAGATATGTGTCCCAGCTTGGTTATAAATACCTGCGTCTTGTAACTCCCCCTGCGTCTACCTCGGGTGAGACTTCGCCTGCTTCACAGGTGTTGCCAAAAGGGCCGATAGTTAGGGTTTTGTTGGTGCATTGTTGAAGCGTTGAACCTTGGGTATGCCCCTATGCCAACAATGCACAAAAATATTCCTGACACTCTGTTTTAATCTTTTGACGGAGGTTCATATTCAAGAGTATAAAGAAAACACTGCTAATTTTTCCTGATAGAAGTCATAAACAATCATTGACAATGAAAAACATAGTAGTTTTACAATCAAAGGACTGGCTTATTTGCTAGTATTCGTCTTATCATTTAGGTGGTTATATTTCGAGACTTTACTATGAATCCCTAGATGACCAAATTGGCCTGATTATGAAGGTGTACCTCAACTGCTGACAATAAGATTTTTTTACCTGGGTGAGCAATAGTGCAAGTCTCGGGGGAAAGATAATATATTAAGCATTCCAGAGGTTAATTCATGTAATACTTTAAAATTATTTGTTATTAATACATCAAATGTTCAGATGTCCAAGCTTGTTACTTGGACTTGGATTTTCTTCCCAAACAATGAGAAAGTAGACCATGAGTATTTATTTTCAGGCCCACAATACATTACCAGTAGCTGCAGAGTATTTTAAACATTTGCATTTATTTGCAGGACTAACATTTGCATTTATTTTCAAGCCTAAAATTTGCAAACATTTACTTTAATCATGGTTTCATGTAGGTTGCATCCTTGTATCAAAGTTAAAATCCAAAGAGAGCATACTGGAGCTGAAGCAAGGTTGATTCTCCTAACCTATTCTCCTAGGATGAAATTCCCCTCCAGGGAGGCTGATTTTCTTTCATTTCCTCTGCTATTATGGCCCCATGTACCATGTGGGGAGCACCCAACAGCTGGGGATGAAGGTCATAATCACTATTGAATCCTAGTGAACCTAGTTATAAGATTATAGAAACTTTATTTCCTCGAGTTTCGTTAACCTATTTCTAAGAACCTAGAATAGCTACAAAGAGAATTGTAGAGGATTGAAAGGGTAATGACAGTCACCTCCGACTACCAACCTAAGGGAAAGACTCAAGAGTAAAGAGGCTCACACATCTCTAATGAGAAAATTAGGACATATCTAATGTAACAAGAGACAATCGGTATTTTTTGTCTCGGGTTCAAGAAAATTCATATTTTGTCGAGGATGAAGCATATTAGCAGACAACTTACAGATACATTGAGACCACTATTTTTGTAACTTAGAATTATGAAATTAATTGTAGGACTGTCTACTTTCCAGTGGTGGAAAATTCATGGCTTAAGAACCAAATTCCGAAAAACTCTCCCGTCTTTCAATGCTAATTATAACCCTGAATATGCCTCTCTAGTGGACAAACCTTTACTTTGGACGTCTTTCACAAGCCATGAACTCATGACTTTGGACTATAACTCAATTTTTATCAAAAACTAATACCATGATATCATGTTTTCAATATTTTACTTGAATCCTACCATCAGATATGTCACTCTCCAATATGCAATGATGCTCTCTACATTTAATTTGATGCATAAATCTAGATTATTAGGTTGGTGCCAAAAATACAAGTGGATACAAACTGTCAAATACTCTAAAAATACCCATACCTTGAAACGCAAAAAGAAAATAACTGTCTTCAACATTAATCGGGTCACATGGTCCAACATTAATTTCAAAATTGTATGCTATCCCACAGTTAATCATGTTAAACTCTACTGTACATGATACTTGCCTGGTCCTCTATGAAAAACTAGAATCAGAAAAAAGAAAAAGAAAAAAGAAAAAGAAAATTTGAAGCCAAAAGGAACCCACTACAGAACAAACCTGCAACATGCATATAAAATCTATTGTATGAGAAGGTGCTCTAAATTTTTTTGATAAACAACTTCGATTGTTCTAAAAATTGAATATCAACTCTATACTATGATATGATCTGAGATTGCCCTGAGGAGATGAATTAGCATACTGAGAGGGTCGACATACAACTTTGATCTCTGTGCGTACATTGGACATAGGTTGTGGACAGAAGTTGTGAGATTCCAAGTAGTATAAAGCCTCTGATTTATAATCACAAAGCCTTTGATTTAAATTGTGCTCATTGAAATAGTAATGTTTCTTAAGTAGGGATCATGGCATTATCTCCCTAGGAATCAAAGCAATTAAATATTTATGGGAAATATTATTATTGGTCATGCATTTGTGTTCTTTGTCAAGTGGTCAGCCCACTTGTATTGAAATAATGCTATGAATATTTCTTAGTTAGCATGCAAAGATATCACGGGCAAGGGCTTGATAGAGTTCAATGATAGGGTGGCCACTTAGAGAGACATAATGTGCACAAATTTTTTTAAATGCCTAATCAAAATTTCTTGTTTTCTTTTTCTCTAGGTACTTGGAGGCATATAGAATGGTGCATAAGTCGACATTATGATTTGAAGTGTCTTGTTACCCAAACCCGGGTAAAGCGATTATTTCATATGTCCTTCACAACATGGCACTAAATCATGTCCTCCAAACTAAGAGAGAAGTTAATGGAAAGACTATAAATAATGAAGCATACTATATTTCCCTTGTTGAAGGGCTAAAAGAAGAAAAAAATTACGGTGCCAATGATATTGTAGTCTTCACCAACTCAGAATTGATATGTAATCAGATGAAAGGAATTTATCAAGTTTGAAAAGACAATCTAAAACCTCTTCATATAGAAGCAAGAATTGTTGCTTCTCAATTTCAGTGTTTTACCATAAATTACCATGTGAAGATTAAGAGGATGTCAAGTGATTTAGTATCGAGAGCAGTGTCAATTGTAGGTGAAGGTGTTAAATATGACTTGGTATCACCATCTATGCCAACGATATAGATCCCCAATGTGTGGATGATTTCTTCTTATGAGTGTTGTTGTGTCCCTAGTGGCATGGTTGTTTCACTAAAGAATTCATTACTATATTACATTTGTCTCAAATTTTACAATCTGGGGTCTCTTGTATTGGTGATAATATTGAACAAGGCTTGGTATAAATTATCTTTGAATCTTGTGTTCAAAAATGTGTTATAAGAATGCCTCAAACCCCATACATATTAGTCTATGTTAAAGATATGGTTCTTGTTATTTTCAATGTCTTGTTATTTTCTTATTATTGAATATTTCTAGTTCCTTTGCAGCTAAGAGGAATTGGTCCTAGTTCCTTTGTATGTTAGGGTGAACAATATTCAACATGCAACATTGAATGTTCTGGAAGATGATTTGTAGGCCATTAGATTTGAATCTCTTTTGAATCCAGTGACCTACAAACCACCTGCCGCAACATTCAATGTTGCATAACAAGATGGATATTGGTCGTTGTGTATTTTGAGCTCTACCGGTCACCAGTGAGATGCACACAACCCAAGACCTATCTATTAGTAAATAAGAACTTTAGGATTTCATTGTAGTATTCAAACGCTATGTCAAAGTTCATACTTGAAAATCAAGCTAGATTAGTCAGGAAACATGTCGACTTGGTTGAATAGTCTCCCAACTTGAAAAGTACAAGCAAGAACAGTGGAATGGATTTACCAATCGACACGGTAGTGAAAGAGTACAATCTATCAAAGGAAGGGACACTCTATTTCCACAACTAATCATGAGTATTTATTGTCCACTAGAGTCACTGGATGAGCAACATATTTGATGCATCTATCAGAGTGAAATATCAACCAGTAATGAAAGAATATTGGTACAACTAGAGTCTCGGTTTAGTTACCCTATAACACCTCCAAATTCCAAATAGTGTGCCACCTAATATTGATAATGTTGGGTTATATGTTAACCAAAAGGATTCACTCACAACACATCCTCACATACACACACGGATATTGACTCCATGGGTGTCAAACAAGTGATCTTTAATAGACCCTAACATGGATGGCTCTATGAGAATGGAACTAGCAACCTTTCCAGGGAAAGAATCGCCCTTTGTCTATCTTACATTCTTGTTTACCATTCAATTTGCTATGATATTTTTGCAGAGTTTGTGAACATAGAATAAGTGACATTTTAGAGCACATTTGTGCATATACACATTTTTTGTGGTTTTTCTCTCTATGTTTTGATAGAATCTTCCTCTTATCATGATGTGGCAGACATGCCTTTCCTTAATATGAGAGTATTATAGTGAATGCAAGTAGTATTTATTTATTTATTCACTAACAACTGGCCATAACCATCACAGAAAAATGCCTTTGATCTTAGCTTGTACAAGCTTATGAGCAAGCATACCCACGAAGGCTTTAGGTGGAGAATAGAAAATGGATACAGTGACAAATATGATATTGGTCTTAGTGCTAGAGTGTTGTCAACATAGCTAGAATCATAGGTCTCATACACCAATTTGGTGTCTAGCTTGGAGCCGTGACCTCCTTTTCAATGTGTATGATATACATGTTAAAACTTTATAGCCTTATTACAGTGTCTATAGAGTTGTTGGGGTACTTATATTCTAATCATGGGATACTAGAATTTCATACACAAATGATCATAGGTTGTGCTTATAATTTCAGGTCTATGTGTATAAAGTTATTTATATATGTAGTAGTTGTCCTTTTGCTAAGCCTATCTCTAGTATGGATTTTGAGTACCAATTTTATTTTGGGTTAAAGCATGAACTCCAACAACTTTTGCTACCATTCGAACAAAGCTGCTAAATTGTGAATTTGGATGCTTTCTTTTCTTAAGTGTCAAGGTCTGGATCTCTCTTAATGTTATGAAATTATAATTGCATACCCCCATTTTCCGTCCTTTCATTCTCTCAAATCTGTGATTGGTTTAAACTAGAAATCTTTCCCATAAGTGTTTTAAGTCCAAGTCTTTAAATTTTGACTTTTGTATGGTATTTATTTATGTTCTATTACATACATGTTCTCTAATACCTATTTTTGTTTGGAAGAGATGGCTATTAGATCCAGTTCTTCAAGTTGTTTGAGTGCAAATTTCCTTGTAAGTTTGTATTAAAGTGACTGGTCAATTACCATAATCAGTTCATATGGAAATTGGAATATTTCTTACTTTTCATGATAGGTTGCTTGTTAAGTTACTTTTGTATGGCAGTGGATGTCCTTTGACGAGACAATTACATGTTTGGAGAAATACCTTTGTGGATTTAGTATTGTTTGGGTCCAAAACCATAGTTATGCTTTCGTGTTCTCTCAAGGGAAAACCTGCTTATCCATATCTTTAACCACACACAAAACATATGTTGACTTGAATCTGTTCTTGTTGTGGGGAAAATGTGGTTGGCAGTCTACTAATTTTTTTTTTTTATACTGAGTATGTAATTTAATTTCTAAAATGGATAGGTTACAAGTGGCTTTTGCAACAATGTTTTTATTTAGTTTTCAGTAATATTTTTATATTCTTAAATATGGGTATGTCACAACAAAGGTCTTTAAATGTTGTATTGTCTTTGATAGGTGTGTAACTTCATCTCAAGCTATTGCAAGACAAAATTAAAATTTGATCCTTAAATGGGCTAGCTCACATCCATTATTTAAGCCACTATCAATAGTGGTTAATTACTGCTCTGTTATGTGTTTCTTCTAAAAGTTACATTTTGGATCATCTCTTCACATCATTGAGATGCTGACAAGAATTAAAACCATTTTCATGCGCATGAGGATCTCAGTTCAACAAATCCAAAGTCTAACTCTCCATTCAAGTAGTATTTATAGGCCTTGACAATCGTGAGGTTGAGAGAATTCCAACCACACACAGACTAGGCTTCTTGATCTTGGATTTGTTCATTCATAGATATTTCTTAGGGATGCATCTAGAGTTCCTATTCTCTCTCATTCAAGGCTATATTAAGCCTGCCATCAACTTGGTGTTGCATTCTTTCTAGGATTTGGGACTCTTACTTCACCCAACAATACTTGTGAGGGACATTGCTCCTCACTTTACACCATATCATAGTGGCATGGTGGAAGGTGATGTGAAGGCATCCAAAAAATAACAACAGGAAAATTTCTAAGGGAATGTATGCTAGCTATATTCAGCATCCTCTGCTCCATGTAGACCCATCCTGTGCTACTCATTTTCTTATTAGAAAATATGCTAATTGTTTATGATATTTTTCTCCTTTCATATGGTTGTTTTACATGGCTTGTTTGTTGTTCGTGGTTCTTAAAAAAATTGTTACAATCAAAATTCAAAATTCAATATACTTCATAACTCTCCATTTGAAGCCATAATAAACTGTCAAATGTGCCCAACTTACTTTCCATTGATCTCATTATTTTTCAAACCCATGTGTCAACTTCATAAGCAAGTTTGATTGTTATGATTATAGATTCCAACCATTGAAATGTTAAAAATGAATGACCAATGCTTTCATGTAGGATTCAAGAAATTATCATTTTCACCAAAGATTAATGCCAACATAAGCAAGGTTTCCCTCTTGAGAAGTATAACACATACTACATCAGATGGGTTTTGCGCCACCCTTGTGAATTTCCAACATCCTGAAACACTATGTTGCAAGAGACAATATAAAAACATGGGACGTTAGCTCATATTGCAATGGGGGAGAGAGAGAATAAAGAATTAGTGCCTAGAATTCCTCATTTCCCCCCAAGACAATAGAAATGAATAAATGTAAACAATTAGACTTTAACATATTCAAAAGTAGACCATCCAACATCTTCAATCTCTCTCTCTCTCTCTCTCTCTCTCTCTCTCTCTCTCTCTCAAGTTTATCTTCTTGAGAAATTTGATATCCGAGTGATAGCCACTATCAAAATTTCACTCTAGGAAGCTCAAGTCATCATGACCTATGGATATAAAATCAACATCCAGTGATTGAATACATAGTGACAAATCTACAACAATATCTCATTTGCATGTTTTGTTGAAGCAACAAATAAAAACATTTTTTTAACAACAATGTAAGTTATGATGATAGATCATTATTCAACATAAAATGAACATCTTATTACTGAATAACCAGTCACCAAATCAATATTGACACGATGACTATTTTTTGGAGTCTTGTTGAAGAAAAAAATAATAGGAACTACTTTGGAAATAATTTGAATTTCATGGATTATGAAGATTGTTATAGAACATATATGAAAGACATATGTACAATTCATTACATATTTTAGACAAATAGACTCGTGGATACTACTAATAAATGAAAGGACACTACTCCATATAAACTTTTTAAAATTATGTATCATCAGATCACATTGAGAAGTTGCACTGCCCTTAAATGCTAAAAAAAAACAATGGATGGCTATGCTCCATTGTTCCATAATTTGTTCTCAAGTAACACTCTTAGTTCTTCTGATATTTTGAGAGTTGAATCACTTGAATTTCCATCAAGAGCATCTCTTGATATACCCTGAAAAAGTCCCGTGTCCTTGTTCCGACCTCAAATCATGGGAAAATTGTGCATGGTCACTCATCATGTTGTTTAGTTGCATGATGTATGTCACCTACACAAACTTAAATACATTACAATCAATAAAAAAACATTTAAAACAAACAACATATTTAACAATTTAGCTATCGAACACATCTTTGAAAGATACTCTTTCAACTCCATAAAAAAAATTAGAAAAAGATGAATTAGCCAAAAAAATAATACAAATATAGAAAGATCAATTAAGTACCAAGGAAAAGTTCAAAATTTGTTAGAGTATTGGTGGAATCAATACAAGACATAAGAGCCCTTTGCCCAGACATATTAGGTGTGTGCATATGTGAATGCAATGGAAAAGACCTAGATATAAAATGACACAATTCAATGGAATTTCATATTCATCCTCCAATCTCTTCATTGTTCATCCCATTTATCCTCAATGGGTCACAATAGGTCCTAGGATGATTGGAAAACAATGGAACATGGAATTCTTGGGTTGGATTTGGAAAGGAACTCTTTCCAACAAATAAGACTTTTTGGATGCTTAAAATGAAAAAGTGTAATACTTGTATTCAATGCATCAATTGACACTCAAAGGGTTAGTAATTGGATACAAAATTTGACCATACATTTCAAATTTAAATCCACCTGTCTGAGTAAATGCCAATAAGAATTGAATTGCATCACTAAATCTAAAGCATATTGCACCCATTCTTGGTATCGGGAACATTGTATGGTGTTTCATGAAGGATCCTCCAAAATTGTAACAATCCCTATGCAACTATTTTAAAAAGTGGTTGTAGAGACAACTGTTAAGTAATTTTCCAAAGAGGGAAAAAAAATACTTGCAACAACATCAATGTTGTCACAAAAACTCAATCCATTCATACACATAACGATAATGTTAGGGGTATCCTAAATTGAAGGTGATTAGTTGAAAACAAAAATTAATCAACCAGAAGACAAAATGCATATTTATTGAAGGTTATTGCAGGAAAACAAAAATAAGTAAAGCAGAAGAGAGGTTGCATATTTTTTCAGGAAAATATTTGTTCTCATAAATGAAGAAGAAAATGGATCCGATATTTGGTGCACACCCAAGTCACTATTTTTAATTTACAAACAGTCTAGAAACCAATGCTCCATCGAGTTTCCAGTGCATGGGGATGCAAGGATGTAAAGAAAAGTACCTAGTACATCTGAAGAGACCACCAAAATTTTCATGTAACAATAGGGTACATCAAGGGTATACACTAACATTGGGGACCCCACCTCAAATACATAAGAATACAATAGATAGGATTAGGATTTTTTTTTTATCAATGGTCAGTGATTAATAACAAACAATGAATAAAAAATAGGTTACATTTGAAAAAACATACCTAAATTATCATTCGTGAAAGAAACACCATCCCACGGGCTTGTGACATACCCTCTCCAACAATTTGTAGGTAGATTTTGTGGACATCGGCCAAAAATCATTTCCCAGAGAGACTATTCCGAGTGTCTTCACCAAATCACCAATATTGAATCTCATTTCAGACTATTTACAGCATCATCACCCTCTACCTTACTGATTTGATTTGGGAAAAATATACATTTTCATTCCCACTTACATATACATGGGCGAAATTGTTCCCATTGGAAGCCATGGGTTAAATTAGTCCCATGAACCCTTGATTCAAGAAGATGTGGGAAACATATTTTCCCTAAAGCCTTGATTCCAGGTTATGTAGGGCGATTCACTCACCAAAAACACTGCATTCCAAAAAAATCAAGACAAATTGGATATTTTGACATGAAGTCGGGAGGGCGAACCCTGATTTGAAATGAAATCTATGCCTTATCTTAAAGAATGAAGTGCTACTTGATTAAACCTCTAGTAATCACAAATAAATTTCATAGTGAAAGAACAACATGTTGCATGACTATGCCTCTCAAACTAAATTACAACATTTTTCCCTAAATATCAATTTCTCATAAATATCCTACTCTTATAAATGGGGCTCATTTTCAAATGGTTTTGATACTTGAAGAATTTTATATTCATGTTAAACACTTGGATACTGTGGAAATTTAAAAAATACCAGATATGAGGGTTCACCTTCACTATAATGGTTTACTCGATATGATGAGGTATGTCTCTGGAAAATTGGGCAATACTGGAGATGCAACCCTCATGTGGTTGGCTTTGTATGGAAAAAGAGGATGCTTCTCCCCTCATACTAGAGTTACCTTTCATAATCATAGTCAATACATTAATACATCAACAACACTCAATACACCAATTAAAACAAACTTAGAGAAAGTATATCACAACAAACCTGTAAAATCACCAACTAAGGAGTTGTCAAGCAGCTGAGCATGTTCCAAGGGAGGAAAATATCTCGAAGAAGGTCCTATATCTATAATAAAATCCACATTGGCATGTAAAGTAATACACATGTGAAAATATGGATTATATCAATTGTGAATCCAACCAAAAGTACTTGGAATGGTAGGAAAACTAGAATGACATAGTATCTTTCTATGTCCTTGGAATGAATCCACAGTAGTGGATTGTTGCACCTCTGCAAACAATTCACACACTACTTAGTTGAAAAATGGTGATGTATATACACACTAATCTAAACATATTCATATCATTTCTCTATTAAAATCACCTGGGACCATAGACATTGCATTGTTGGAGCGAGGACACCCTCGCTTGTTGAGGTACTGAAAATGAAATGGTTCATATTCACATGCAAGGACATTCAAATCAATTTCTAAGCTGTCACTTTTTTTTCTTATTTTTTTCTTCTTTTTATGGCTAATACAACTCTTTTTCCTCTTTAGAGATGACTCAAAAGCACCCAACCCAAGGGTGAAGTCATAATCCATAATATGAAGGTCATTGGATTCATCCAACATTTTTTTAACCAGACCAACCAATTGTTCGGTTTTGTTCAAAGAAGAGGGAGGATTGTTTAAAAGTAGCTTTAAGTATCCAAACAACTCCTCTCTAGCCAACTGAAGTCTCTCAGCATCTAGATCAACAATATCACTGGCCATAATAGATTTGTTGGCATTTACATCAAGATTTGTTTCCTGTATGCTTATCTCATGAGGGTCATTGAATGAATTGGGTATTGCATCATGATCCAATAATGAATTTGAATCACCTAAGGGGTAATACAACCAATTCATATTTATGGCATGCTTGCAAATGTTGCCATGAATAGACCATGGACAATCACAAGCTATAAAATTTGTGCGATACCAAGTGACAAGATATTTATTATCACACTTTGTTTGACTCCTCACCCAATATGCATGAGATATGCTCTCATGAAGAGAACAATCACTATCTAGAATTCTTCTTGCCTTTTCCATTGATGATTCAAGTTGTTTCTCTTTCCTGTAGTTATTCAAATATCCCTCTTTTATCAAAATTTCCTTGAATCGGTAATAGGGATCAACATTTGTCAGGAGGATATGCAATAACCAATCCATCCTATGAGCACACTTTTTTCTTCAATCTGATAGAAATTTGGTCTTCAAGTAACAATATATGACTCGATAGCATTATTTGTGTCTTGATTTGCAAGAGGAAAATCTATGCATCCTTTTACCCACATCCCTATAAATAAAAAATGAATTAGTGAAGATATCATCTTTACGAAACACAAAAATAAAAATACAAATAAAATTTATTGCACTTACAGATCTTATCACCAACAACCCAATTCTTGTAGAAATAGTCCAAGAACTTCTCCTCATTTGCGAATTTGATGAAAACTTCATTAATTGCATCTGTCACTTTGTCATTGGAACAATTTTTCATGATGATGCCTAACTCATTGAACATATCGCTTGCTATTTCTGGACTACTAGCCAAGTGGTTCACATTTTTTAGCCATGTTCATCGTACATGCCAAATACATAAGATCACTTCACACCTTGTGATCCTCCTACCAAATTCAACTCATCTTTAGTGTGATATTTGTAGAAAAAATACAAGTTAAAATGTACAATAACAAGATTGAAGTTACCTTAATGCAACGATTTCAACCAATGCATCATCAACTATGAAGGCATTAACTTTCCAATCGAGACGAAATTGGTAACGCCTATGCATGAGGTGCTCCAACCATAGTGCAATATCATTTGATGTATTCCGTGATGCCACCACCCATGCAACTGGCACCCCGCTTTGTTGTGCATCAAAAGCTACTAATGTGTACAATTGATACTATCATATTCAAAAGAACATATGTAGTCAAGTTTAAGTCATCAATAATCTCTAATCACTACAAATAAGATGATCATACTAAATCAATCATTGGAAACATAATCACCCCATATCTATTTGTATTAAATGTTGAATCCATGGATATTAAGCTATTGTGAGATAGCTTAACCATGGTCTCCAACATCCATGCCATTTGAATTCCAGCTATGAAAGGGACATCTCTACGATTGGGCTTTTGGTAAAAGAAAAAAGCATCTTGGTGTTTTTGATACCAAAGGTTCACACTCATTTCATCCTTTTTGTGCAATTGGTATTTTTCCTTCATCAAACGATTGTAGATGTTGACAAAATATTTCTTGCTCAAGAAAAAATATCTTTCCCGAGCTGTGGCATCCATATCAACATGTTTTTTTATATACATTTTACAAACTGAATTAATTGGCACTTCCAAAAAATAACAACTTTCTACATAAGAGACCATGTCTCTTGAAATCCTTAGCTTATGCATGAACCTAGCCTCACCCGAAGTATTATGTTGGCCATGACAAGGCCATCCATCCCCATCTTCATGTTCATACACATTATATGTCAAAATTGTTACATCGGGGTTTTGAACCATAACCTTTACGATGAAGTGGCACTGACAACCCTTCTTCTTCAAAAAGGATGTCCTTCATTTCTTTGTATGTTTTCCTCTCTTGCCCTTTGGGCCATATGAGCAAGAATAACTGCATAGCAATGTTTGAAACATCAAAACATACAACAATGAGAAAACACTTGTATTACCAACATGTAAACAATGCATTTCTAGGGTACTTACAACTCATATCGTAAGGCAACACTAGCCCTTGATTTGGGGGGTTTATTACTTCGGTGGATGAAAATACTTGGAGCTTCTTGATTCATTTCCTCCCCTCTAATAAAGTCAAGAAATCTTTTTGAAGGGATTTTTGCAACCCAATCAATGCTCATGTTTGTTCGATATACTTCAGACCAAATTAAATATTTACCAGAAAATGTGATATTGTATTTAGGGTCTTGCACCTCAAGGCCATTATAGTCTTCCATTTTTTTCCTTGATTACTCATTTTGTATCAATTCCTACAAGCATTTTTTAACACATTAAGAAAAATTTTGATCCATTCACAATATTTGCATTTTAAGCCTCCTAATACAATTAGAAACGATAAACACTTAAAGTATTCAATTGATTTTCATGTGGAAACATGTGGAACACTGCTTGGAAGACCCTCTATACCCAGTAGAGAGCTCAAAAGGGCTTTAAAGATAAAAGAAGATTTATAAAAAAGTAATGTAGCTAAGACAATTTTACTCATATTGGCCCTTCTCGGAACCTCCATGGTTATTGGATATGGTGTCCTCACTCCTTACATCTCAGGTCATAGTCCTCCTCCCCCAAATCTAATTTCTAAAATTAGTACGATACCCGTAAAGTATTTATAGTATAGACTATGTTATACTTATTGATTCTCGATTTTAATGATATTGAAGGGTAATCTTATTCTTTATCTACATAGAACAGTTATATCAACGGTTCAAGGAATAAAAATTGTCGACAAATCTCTCAGCCAGGGTAAGTGCTCATCCTGCTCTTGGATATGTATTTGTGTTTAAAATTGTAATGGAAATAGTGGAGTTTAATTTAAATTTGGGGTTGCAGAGGTGGTGGCTATGATATCTGTGGCGATCTTAGTTATAATGTTATCTATTCATATATTTGGAACCCAAAAAGCTGGTTTCTTTACATTTCAATGCAACAAATATTTATTAGAAGAATACTCATGCCAACTTTCTATAAACAACAATGTCAATGTTGCACAAAAAAGAAGAGAAGAAATTGGGAAATATATGAAGTAAAATTTCATAATCAGAAGCAATTGCAGAACCAAAGAGCAAACTACCCCTTGCCCAAATCTCTTCATCTATAGAAAAATTGTGACAAATTATTCATCCAACACAACATAATAACATGCTTCGCGAAAAAGGATAGAAACAAAGGTAATAAACCTTTTGGAAAAGGACAAAAACAGGATAGAAACAGGGTTAATAAACCTTTTGGTAGTTCAAACTTAAATTCGACCACCAAAATACATACAACTTGTATATAGACCATGGTCTAAAAGGTCAACGCTCATTGCTTAATTAATAGGAGATCCACAACTTTTATAATATCCAAGAAAGGGTTAAAATTGATCTATCAAAAGTTCGAACATTCCGTTGGTTGAGGACTAAACTCTGCTATTGTGGTGTATATTTCTTTCTTTTTTCCCCTCCTGAAAAGAGTTGCCTTTAGAAATGAAAAACATTGAATTAAACTTTGAATGAATTTTGATAAAGCATCAAAAAAGTGCATCTAGTATCTTGACATTTCTACACTTAAAATACAAGCCTATTGATCCTCGTTTTTCCACTGAATCTAGTTATTATTGTAGAGAAATCTTTCGTTTCTTGTTGTTGGCCATCTTCAATTTAGATGTGTTTCAATTTATATGTGGCGATATTCTTTTTGATGTTTCTCCATTAAAATGAAGACACCATATTACAGAGCCTTAACATATAGGACACCATGATTGTGAAACATGAAGGTCTTCAATTAGTATTGTATTGATGGTATTCATTACTCAATGACTTAGCCTCATAGTTGATTGAGTTGGTATTCTCTAGTGAAGAAAAGCACAAACATTTTGACAAGGGGATTTCTTTGGCATTTTGATTGTATCCATTTACTATACTTTTAGCCAAAATGTTAACCAGTAAAATGTGGTTGAATCATTGGATGTGTACAAGTACTCCAATAAAGTTAGTCAACAAAAAACTAAAGAAACAAAGAAAAAGAACGAACAAAATGACAAGTGTTTTCATGAAAAACAATAGAGAACAAGAGGTGGTTGCATAATCTGTTTCTCAATAAGTTGTTGTTGAGTTCAAATGTGCCATTGAATTGAATGGATATACTTCAAATGTATTTAGTTAGGAACTTGAAAGGGCAGTGTTTTCATCTATTGTCATTGTGCCTAGACATTGTCGTATCCAGAATGTTTAGATTTGTAATATTTGTGTTGCATTTCGGTAGCAGTGGACCGAATTGGAATTACAGAATTTGAGTCTAGATAGACTTGAGAAATCCCTAGTGTTGCAAGATTTTCATCTACGTTTGATTGGATGTAATTTATAAAATCTGTTGTGGTTTTATTTTGATAGAAATCAAAATGCATCTGAAATTACAAAATTTGTGTCCTTAAACAAATTTGATTTGATGCTTTGAAATGACAGGGTGAACATCGGAGACAATTTCTTGTGGAGAAGAGACAAAGGTATCTGAGGTCCCTTCTGAATGTCACAGAAGAAGTTCTTTCTAGGAGTCTTAGGGATAAGGACTTGGAGATGGAAAAGGTGAATTGTAGAAACATGGAATTGGAGGAGAGGGTGAAACAACTGAAACTAGAAGCCCATTTATGGTAAATAAAAGCTAGGAATCATGAAGCAATGGTGGCAACCTTAAAAAGTAATCTTCAGCAGGCTGTGGTGCAAAGCAATGAGAAAAAAGAAGAAGGATGTGGTGGTAATGAGGCAGATGATGCAAAATATTCTCATGTAGATCCCAACACGGAGCTTAATTATGCTAAACCACTTAGAGGTAGCAAGTATCCCAGAGACTAGATAACCTGCAAGATCTATCGAAACAATGTTATTTCAATTTTTTTGTTGCCATGCAAACACCTCTGTCTCTGCAGGGACTGTGAAATGACATTTGATACATGTCTTGTTTGTCATGCTATAAAAAATACAAGTGTGGAATTCTACATGTCATGATATTCTTTAGTTTCTATGTTATTTTTTCACTTCTAAAGGTACAAAAACTACTATTGGGTTTCTTATTGGTGTTGGACAACTCTGGAGGAGGGGTTAGGCCTGTGGGATGTCCCTAAATAGTAGTATTCGTATTCATTATCTATTCAAGTTGGTTAGTTCTGTTGTCAAAAGTAGATACAACAACACTTCCATAGGTGCACAATAATGTTGAATCAAAGGGTGAAAAATATCAATTGTTTCATCTTATTGAAGGATACTTTGGAGAGAGGAAAGTGTAGAGTTCATCTAAAGCAACTTTGTAGTGCATAAAATATTTCTCTTTGTTGCCCATTTTCAAAAACCAATTGTAGATACAATTATCTGATGATGAGAGGCTCTGTAGATGCACCACTCCCTGAAGAGATTCAAAGAAACAACATGATAAAGGAAAAAAAGAAAGTATAAGTGAACAAAATGGCCTGGCCTTTGTTATTTGGATCATGGTTAACTTCTATTGTTCTTTTCTGCCCTTTTTGGTGTGATCCTGGTGGATCTTTAAATATATGACTATCTTGATAGGGGGTGTACATAATATTGTAATGAGTTTGCTTGGGTTTTTAATAAAATGATTTGGCTAATCCATATAATTGGTCCTTAACCTTGCGGTGATTTTCAAGCCATCTTATATTTTTCATGTTTGAGAAGGATTTTACGAAAGCTTGTAGATGTGTGTAAATATTGATCTAATAAACTTTGTTTTTACCCTCTCATCATGAATGCACGTTTTAGTGCGCGATATCGATGGTGCTAGAAGTGGGATGTTGTTGAAAGACATGTTCATTAATCCTTTAGAATTCAATCTTCCTGAACTGCTTATTTGAATCAATGCTTTAGCCTACAAGACTACCATGACAGTATTATAATTTTCACTGTTTGTGATGTTTCATCCAAATATATACCAACTTGTATAAAAAGAAAGAATTGTCAATGACAATGTGCCAGAGATTGGCCTGGAGACATAAAACTATCGTCTTTCTTGTCTAATCCAAATTTGTTATGTATTGTGAATTTACCATTATGATCTATCATTTTTCAAACATGTCAGTTGTAATTTCGTTCACGATCAATGTTCTGTCATGATCAATGTTCTGTCATATTCAAACTTATACTGAATGGATAAGTTTTTGATATACATTTCATTGTCATTTCATTGGGTTCGCCATTTCTTTCACCCCCACCCCAACTTAGCCTTACGGATCACCCCTCCCTCAACCAGACTGTAAAATGCACCTCCTCTCGAAATCTTCAAAATAAATCACAAAAGAGAAAATTCAACAATACCAATTATTTATTTTATCTAAAGAATACATACAGTTAAAGTGAGCTGCTACAGCTTCACAGAGAAGATTCAAATATTACAAATTCAATAAATCATGAGTGAAAGATACCTCCCAAATCCATTAACCTCATAAGAAAAAAATGACTGATACATAACGTTAAATCATACAATGCAACGCTTGTCAATATCATAATACCCAAAATATGCTTCAACCAAAAATTTGATGCATCAAACAATCATTATTCCTGAACAAACATGAGATTGTACACGATATTCAGGATTGATACACAGTCAATTAAATGATCTTGATTGTTCACCTGTTCACCATGAAATTCTGCACCCTAAAAACTTTAGTAATACTAATAATGATTGAGGGAGTAAAAAAATGAGTTTCCATGGTGCACTAACCTCTAAGTGAACAAACTGTAGGGAATAGGGTGTCGATGTTCACGGTGACGTTGTACCCAAATCACACCAAACAAATATCGACTGCTCGTCTTTTTTTGGCTCTTGCTGCAAGGGCGATCATTGTTTCTTTTTCGTAGCTCAACTATCTGGGCAGGAGGGGAGCTCGGACATGAGAGTGGGGCGTTTGAACCAACACCTGCCACCTTGCATTGAAGGTGATATGGTACATCAAGCTACGAGCCACCCTGAGTGCAATTGGCATTGAACGTGAAATGGAATGGGCGACGAGAACGATGATGGGTCTATGTCGAGATGGAACTGAGACTTGGGAGACGAGTTTTTGGGTTTTCCGGAGATGGGACATATAACGGTCTCCGACAAACCTAAAATTTTGCATAGTTAGCGTACTCCTCTCATTTTACATTCGTTAATCATTGGAGCATTTATTAAAATGAATTATACATTAACCCGATTAGCCTAAATGTCACATATAAGCTATGACAAGACTTATATGACAAGCGACAAGATGGAAAACAATGAACTATAACAGGATGGCATAGCCTCTCAATGTTCACCAACCACGGATTAAGTAGCTGGGCTAGTAGCTATATACAATGACCATGTCTTAGATGCACGGTCACATGCCGCTTCTCTAGTCATCCCACATCAACTTTTTAATATCCCGCCTCTAGCTCTAATTAAGTACGACATGCTTACGCATAAGCGACCCTCGCAACTGCATTCAAAATCCCTGATTTTTTTAATCTATGCTGGAATGAGATGAAACTAAATGCAATAGTTTCGATCTTGTTGTTTTTAATTTCGTTCTTTTAAGTTTTGGGTCTATGAGAAAATTTCCTGAAACATAATCCCACTTTGAATAAATCCATGATCAGTATGGAATTATGATTAACGTGGAGATTTTCGGGCACAACATTCGCTGGAAAAAATAACGTTTTGAGTGCCCCTGTGCAGTAAGTAGTAGTAACTCTTTGTACACATAGACCACCTAGGGAAGTGGTGAGGTAAAGACCGGAATACCACACGTGTTCACCCTAGGTTGATTATAAGATGCTTGATGTTGACTTTCTCCGCTTGATTCCAATTTCCATTGGAAGAATGTAAATAATATATAAATATGTGTTAGTCTAAATGTGCTACATTTTTGTTCTTTTTAGGACATATTTTTCTGGGATATTTGCGAAGATATTATTGGATTTGGAAATTTGAGTTGTTAAATCTATATAATCCAAGTGCTCTAGGGGTTTTTCAGCTAGCTGAATCCATTATGCATTCATAAATGCAATTTAAACAACAAAAAATTATGATTTCGTGAGTATTTGTGTTGTTTTATCCTTGTGAGAAAGGAAAAAACTTAGAAATATATTTGAAAATGGAAAAAAAAAAGTGACTTGATGGTCGTGTAGTTTGGGGAATTGAATTGAATTTTATTCTTATTTCATAATGGAACTGTCTAATTTTCCTTTTTAATAAATTTTATGAAGTTTTTTTTTGAATATATAATTTATTAATAGGTATTTTATATTAATAGATATTAATATGTATGGTATTATGTATGGAATTAAGACTAAAATCTATTAAAAAGTATATGACTTTAATAAAATTAATCCACAAGGACTTTTTATTGGCTAAGAGTTCATCTTCCTTAAACTTGGGAAAAAGTGAATGGCCTAAGACCCAAATGCATTAAGCAGAAGTGAAAGTATACCCCTTACAAACCATTAGTCCTCACTGTAAATTGATAACTAAATTATAATAGATTGTACCACCTTCAAGAAATAAATATCTATTAAATAAATATTAAATAATAAAAATACTTTCTTTTTTATATTAAATTAAATTTTTTTAAATAAATATTATATATTATTTTCCATATTTAAATATTTTCACACTTTGAAATCCTAAAATATTATTACCAATACTATTTTATTTTTGTCATTTTTGTTGGACTCTAAAATACATAAGCTTGCAGTGCATTTATCATTAATATGACACATATATAAATACATGTAAATGACCATTAGATTCATCTTCCAAGGTCTATTGGACTCCCTATGATAGTTACAATAACTTGAATCTTCATATTCTATCAAGTTTGTAACCCTAAAAAATTATGTTTCCAACATTCCCCCCCTTAATCTGAAGGGATCTATACGAGTTTAAGGTGAGAGTTGATATCTGAAAGTGGACAGCTGAAATATGGAAGTGTGCAGTTGTTGATGGCTGAATGTGGTCTCTGAATCTGGTGGTTTTGAGATGACCACAAACCGAATTTATAGCAGAAGTTGATGTCTTCTACTAATTGGTGATGGTGGTTTAAGGAAGACCACGAACCAATTTGGTGATTTATGGATGACCACAAACTCTGGAACTTGGCTCTAGGTTCAATGGTTGTTGCAACATTTTATAAGTTAGCTAGAAGTTGAATCCGATGTCTTATACTAATTGGAAGTGCTCTCAAATGTGTTGAAGTTTAGACAAAATCGGGAAGACATTCTCTAAAGATAATAGTTAATAATATTATTATTATTGATTATTAAATATCATATATAATAAGTAAATGATAATAATAAATAGTTATTGATTATTCAAAGGACACATCCTTTCATGGACGGTCACCTTATGTTCCCTATATATGGAACACTCATTATTGTAATAATATATTGAATGTTGATCTTATCTTATATGAAGAACAACCAACATGGTATCAGAGCGGGACTAGGTTGTCTCCCTCACGGGAAGGCCTAGGAAAATGGGGCAATCCATGCCTGCTAGAGGGTAGCCGGTTGTGCAGTAAACTGTTGTGGGCAGTGCTTTTATATGGATTTCCCTGCATGGTTAAACTCGAGTCGAAACTCACCTTCAGTACAAAGGTAACTGTTGTGGATCTCTCTCGAATCTCCATTGATGGGCTGATGGGAGAGGAAGAGTGCAATATCTTCTGATCTTCGAGCAAACTTACTACAAAAGCAGCAGTCCAAGTGATTTTTGATCATCCCGGGGGATCGTCAACACAAATATTGCAAGGGGAGATGTACCCAGTTACAACGAAATGTATTGTTTTGTGCCACTGCAAGAGAGATACGATGAAAATGACAGTCAACATGATGTATATATTACAGTTCTAATTACAAGCCAAACAAAGTTTTTGCACAAACTCTCGATAGTGATAAATGTCTCCAAGTTTGGGATAAGACACTTGCTCTTTTAGGGATACCTATGGACTGCATTCAGAGAAGCATCCATCAAATTATGCCTCCCGCATATTTGTTTGACCTGTGATTGTCTGTAGATGAAAAATAATATATGTTATCGATGGTTGAATAGACAGATTCGAGCACAACAATGTCTATGTGTATGATCCAAAAATGTATAAATGGTGTGGTATAGCTCCCACCATTATATCCAGGCGAGGGACTTTTGATGCCACTGTTCATGAAATAATTTACGTGTTCGGAGCATGCAGTGATCAAACTGATCCATGGGGTGAAATGTACGAGCCATCTACTAAGAAATGGACACATATTTCTAGTTCTCAAACCCTAATCGATGCACTTCACATTAGTTTTGACCACGTACTTAGCTCTACTGTTCTGGGAAATAAGATATTCATATGAAGCTTGGGGAATGGAATAGTGTTCAACATGGAATACTCTTCTTGGTCTCCATTTCCACTAAATTTGTTGAATTACTGGTGGAACGACGCATCTACTACAACTGTTGTGCAAAACCTGTTAATCACTTGTCACCGTGAGTATAACAAGGATGCTCCTAGACATGAACTCAACATCCGAGCCTACGATCCAGAGTTTGATGCTTCATTTAAGTTAAAGGGCTTGAGATTTGTTTTCATGAAGATGCATACAGATCGGAATTTATGACCGTAAATGGGAAGTTAGTCATATATCACATATGGGATATTGATCATCTGAGATTCTTAGTAATTGAGATCAATGAAAAACTTCAGATAGGCTTGGTGGTCAATCTTTTGTGGAATTGTTGGCTTCATCGTTTCCAGAATCAACGGATTTTAGCGAAACTGGCACATTCATTCTCAACATGATGATCAAACATATGTAAACAACTTACTATTTTGGGAAATTTGGAATTCAAGTTTCCAAGATGGTTGCCCTATTTATTTGAGGAATATTTGAGATAAAAAGTATATGGATATATTCATTTGTGAAACACTATTCCTATGAATGCAATGTATGTTCAAAATAGAAGTCCTAATAAGACTTTAAGGAACATGACTCTCAAGGAGGCCTTCCCCGAAGTGAAGCCTGAGGTTGGACACTTCAGGATATTTGGGTGTCTAGTATACATTCATATACACAAAGAGAAAAGGACCAAGCTATACCCTTCAGGAAGAAAGGGTACATTTGTGGGGTACAATGAGTCTTTGACGACATACCGGATCTACATCCTTGGTCAAAATTAGATTGAGGTGAGCATAGATGTTACCTTTGAGGAGGAGGTAGCCTTCATGAGATCTAGAGGATATCACATGGATATTGATAGTGAGAAACAAGAAGAGATGGTTCCTTCTCCCCCTCACCCTCCAACAGTTTAGAGGGAGACAGTTGAGCCTATTGATCCCATTGATCTTATACCTCCAGTTGATGTTCCCAGAAATATTGTAGTAGGTTAGAAGAGACCTACATGGACTCGTCAGACTCTGCAAGAGGTAGAAATACATGTAGCTCCTCGTGGTACCTTCTGAGAGAGAAAGAGACCTCAAAGATATCCCTGCTATGCCGCAGCTATGAGCCACATCATTGATTCTAAGCCTTCATGTTATGAGGAGACATCTAGTATGGAGAGATGCCATGATGGAGGAGTATCAGTCCATCATGAAGAATGATGTGTGGTATATTGTTCCGAGACCTGAAAGGAAATCTGTAGTGACTTCCAAATGGATCTATAAAATCAAACATACAACTAACAAAAGCATCAAGACGCACAAAGCAAGATTTGTTGCTAGAGGATTCTCTCAAGTGGAGGGAATAGATTATGAGGAGACATTTCCTCTTCTTGCTCGATACACTTTTATTCGAATGATTATTTCCCTTGCAACATCCATGGGTTGGAAACTACATCAGATGGATGTGAAGACAACCTTTCTCAATGGAGAGATTGGGGAAGAAATATACATCGAGCAACCAGATGGTCTCGTCATACATGAGAAGGAGTCTCATGTGTGTAGGTTGAAGAAGGCCCTGTATGGACTCAAGTAGGCACCTCGAGCTTGGTATGTGAGGATTGATGGACACCTGATGAGTTTGGGCTTCAACAAAAGTGTTTTTGATCCCAACCTATACAACAAAATGATTAATGGCGAGGCCTTGATTTTGGTCCTCTACGTTGATGATTTATTCCTCACAGGTACATAGAGCTTTATTATTGAATGTAAGTATGCGTTGGCCTCTGAGTTTGAGATGAAGGACCTTGGTATGACTCAATACTTCTTGGGACTAGTAGTGTGGCAGAGAACTGATGAGATCTTCCCGAGTTAGGGGAAGTGCAAAGTTGAGATATTGAAGAAGTTTGAGATACTGAACTTCAAGCCCGTGGCTATACCAATGATGACAAATCTAAAGAAACTAAGTGTGTCTTCTTTCGATTTTGACAAAATTGATCTGACTCTGTATAGACAGCTGATTGGATAATTGATGTATCTGGTTAACACCAGACCAAATATTTGCTATGTAGTGAGTGCACTTAGCCAAGTTTATAAGTCAGTTGATATAGACACACTAGATTGTTGTGAAACATGTGTTGAGATACTTGCGAGGCACATTTTGACATGGTCTGAGATATACTTCCAGTATTGATATGATATGGCAGGAATATATTGTCTCTGATTGGGCAGGGAGTGTAGTGGATAGAAAGAACACCTTCATGTGTTGCTTCACTTTGGGATCTTCCATGGTTTCCGGGTGTAGCAGGAAACAAACTTCTGTGGCTTTGGGCACAATAGAAGCAGAGTACATTGCATTAAGTATCACAGTCTATGAGGTAGTGTGGCTTCACAAGCTCCTTGCAGATTTATTTGAACATGTGATGGATTCCACCATTATTCATTATGGTAACTAAAGTTGTGTGAAGATCTCTGATAATCCAGTGTTTTGTGACAAATCGAACCACCTTGAGATCAAGTACCATTTCATCTGAGACATGGTGCAGAGGAAGGATGTATTGGTGCAGTACCTTCCTATAGATGAGCAGGTTGTTGATGTTCTTACCCAACCAGGATGAAGTTTAAGTACTTCCGTGACATACTTGGCATGGCAGAGAATGCCTCCCTCGCTGAGAGGGAGTATTGATGGTTGCAGCTTCCTGAGACATTCTCCATATCGTACTCCTTTGTGACTGAGTTAAGTTGATTTGTGAGGACACTTATCCGAGAAGGGATAAGTGGAACACTTATTCGAGAAGGAATAAGTGCAGTTGGGATTATAACCCAACGTCCCATGTGGAGAGCACATGAGGACATGTCAAGGGAGTTGAACTTTGATGTCA
>SNQJ01S0029320.1:0-43948 GCA_010110895.2 Picea sitchensis | reverse complement strand
CCAACCTATACCCATATTAGATCTCATTTTCAAAATATTGATCACACTACCAACCTTCCTAACCTCTTAACTCAACAAAAGTATGGTGATCTTGGAAAACTTCTCTTAATGCTTTTCAAGCACAGAAACGAAATTCTAAAGAATCACAAGTAATCACTTACCCTCTTAAGGTCCGATACACCAATTAAGGCTTAGTGGATGTTAATCATGATCATCATAAATTTTATTCATATTTTAATGTATAATGCACTTCTATATATAACAATAAGTAAACTAGCAATAACAATTTTATAAAAGTGGTTGATCTATTCTTACTACTTGATTGACGGGGATGGCCTTTAATATATTAATTAATTATTACATTAATGTAATATATAATAATAATGTAATACATTAATATAGACCATTAATTTACATGCATTCATACATTAACATAATATAATAATTTAATGTATAAACTAAAGTATTAATTTACATTTTTGTGTAATGTAATGTATTAATTAATTGATACATTAATAATGTAAAGTAATTATTAATTAATACATTATTAATTTATACATTGCTAAAGTATTAATACACTAATAAAGTAATACATTAAATATGTCAATTAACACTACTAACACATTAAATATATTACTAAAGTATTAAGACAATGACCTTAATGTATTTAGTAATACATTAATTGTAACTTATAAATTAAAATACTAATACATTAATGCATATTATAACATATTAAACTATTAATACATTAAAATATACCTGGACCTATTGATTGATACATTAATAATGTAATGTATTAATTAATTTATACATCAATACATTATTAATTAATATATTGGTAAAATATCAATAAACTAATAAAGTAATGCATTAATAATATATTAAACACATCAATCAATACATTAATAAATACATTACTTAAGTATTAATACATTAATAAATTAATAAAGTAGTAATACATTAAGCTTAATATATTTAATAAAACATTATTAAAGTATTAATACATTAACAATACATTATTACATTATTGTCGTGTATAAATTAAAGTATTAATACACTAATGCACATTGTTACATATTAAAGTATTAATACATTTTTAAGTAATATATTGCTAAAATATTAATACACTAATAAAGTAATAAATTAATAAACACATTATTAAAATAGTAATACCTTAATAAATACATTATTAAAGTAGTAATGCATTAATAATACATTATTAAAATATTAATACATTTATTGAAAATGATTATGGTGAAATATGGTCAACCATGATGATGGTTTTTTATGGTTATGACTATGAACAACATTGATATATTAAAGTATACTATGTCACTTATTAATTAATTGATAAAAGTATAATTGATACATTAATTAATTGATTAATATAATAATAATTTATTTTTAAGGTAAAATCCCTAACTTCCTCTAGATTTGAACTTATGACTTATTAAGAGAAAACACATGTTCTTAACCACTAGACTCACTATATATAATACAAGTCTATATATAACAATAAGTAAATAAATTGTTTAACTAATTATAATAAAATAATATAAATTATTAAAATTTAAAATAATAGTTTTAATAATATATTATCAAAATTAGCCCGCAGGTGTCCCGTGTCACGCGAATACCAGAACCGCGAAGTTACCGATTCCCCCAATAATATATATATATATATATATATATATATATATATATATTATCAAAATTCTTTATAAATTAATAATATCATAAATTTATTTTATTTTAATAAAATAAAATAATATTATTTTATTTACCTCCACCCTTCATGTTAAAATTTATTATAAATCGATCCTTGATCTTCGGGTACATGCCATATTTCCGTAAACGCCTTCACATGGGTTCACTTATAATTCCAATTCAAATGCAGAGCAATAGTTTTGTGGGTCTACTTAGATACCATGTCCGGCTTCTGTTCTCCTAAAATGATAAAGATTCCCCAATGCATGGCTGGGAAGTTCCTCTGTGTTCCAAATTGGAAAAGGTTAACGTCTACGAGAAAATATAAGTTTCAGGTAGCTGGTGATATTGTTGTACACGTTAAAATCTAAGATCGTGCAATATGACTTATTTTCGGAACAGTGGCAGCACTGTCGGCTTGTACAATTAACATAAAACACGATACAGCGGGGAAACCTATAACCACTAATTCCATGGTCAGACGGTGAAAACGATATAAATTATTATGACAGGATTCAGAAACTCTGACGAAATTGAAATTACTCAAGATGCCATGGGAGCGAGATTAACTGTAATAAAAGCTCAGCATTTAGAATAGATATAAGATTGGTGGGAGAGTTTTCTGCACAGTTCTATTGTCGTAATGGATATTTCAGTAATAAAAACCTCTACAATATAATATTGAATTTGATGTAAACCTCACTACTGAACGCCATAATTTCACCACGCACTAGGTTTTTTTTTAAATCGAAAACTTGAAACATTGCAAAGTCAAGATAGCAGATTGTCCCACGTTCTCATTCGTCTCATAATCGGAGAGGTTTCATAACAGATGTCTCGAACACAACCATCTGTAATCATGTCAAGCATGCTTTCACAGTGCCCTAGATAAAGTGGTTATAGGGTTAATCCAGTAGGGTTGCTTATCTCATATTCAGTTGTTGGGGTGGTCAACAATATCCAGTTTGCTAGGTAGCATTTAATGACGTGGTAGGTGGATTATAGGTAGTTGGATATGAAAGCTTGAATGTTGTTGTAGGTGGATTATAAGTCATTAAATCTGAAAAGGTAGATTATAGATTGTCAGATTTAAATGTTTTCAGATTAGACGACCTATAATCCACCTGCAGCAGCATTCAATATTGAATAACAGACTGAATATTGACGATTCAATATCTTTGATATATATATACCTAAATATATCAGACTATATATATACCACCACCTGCCAAAACATTCAATACTAGGTAGCAGTCCGTATATTACTTATTCTATATATTACTCATTGTTGTTGAAAGAGTCGGGACTGTGAAGTACTATACTTTAAACACTGCACAGAAAGCTGTCCATTATCCATTACCAACTTGTGAAGAGATTCCAAACACAAATGGCAGTGCCATTATGAGTACTGAACTAGTATTTCATATGCTTGGTATTGTGGAGACTCGAGGGCAGGTGTGGAAGCCATGACTGTACTGAGTAGTAAGGAATAAAGTTAGAGACGTGATATCACGTGACGTCTTCGAGGAATGCCCAAGCTTCTAATGGCGAGAACATGCTATGACATGGCAGAAACACGAACACCACCCGTTCCATCAGGGAACAGTGTGCTGTAGATTCTTTTTGGCCTTTTGGCGGGACGACGTTTGAAGGCACAAAATCAAAATGAATTTAAATGACACCTGGAATTAGGTATCTGTTTTTTAATGGTTTTTTTTAAAGGATATTTTTTTTCTTTCAAATCATAGTTGTTTTTTTATTCAATTTTAAATTAAAAATAACTTTTCAATATATATATAGGTTAAAAGCTATTACAACATACTTATATACTTATAGGTTAAAAACCATTACAACATACTCATTATTGAAACTTGATGATATAAAGTATAAGTTCAAAAAAAAAAATATTCAAGTACTGAAATAATAAAGTATTCACCTAAAGGATATATCAAGTAGAGAATACTGATTGAATTTTACAAAGATAATATGCAAAGGAGAGTTTGCACTAGCTATATTGAGTATAAAATGGATCAAGTTTGACAAAGTTTTTAGAGTTTACACTTGGTCCAAGGTGTTTGAAATTAGGTAGATGGATGAGGTTATGTCATTTTATTTAACAAACTAGCTTAAAATTCCTAGGAATTCGCCATCAAGTTTGGCATATCAAGTACTTTTGAGAGTCACATTTAAAGGGTGGGGTTATATTTGTTTTTGAAGGGTTATCATCGGTTTAAGCCCAATCAAATTTGAAAGTCGTAGTCATATTTCTGTTCGAATGATTATAATTTTGTTAACTTTTCTTTGTTGATAATTTAATGTACGATATGTTTTTTATTTGAAAATAAAAAAAAGGAATTTAAAGTACACTTTGTTTTTTATTTGAAAATGGAAAAAGGAAATCTATTAAGTGTTCAAACAACAAAATTTTATACGTAATTTATTTCTTTTCATGAATTTTTTATCTAGATTTATGAGCGGAATGATTAATATGCTGAATACAATAAATACAGAGATATGGAGAACAACACAGAGATCTAATGAACAATATCTTCTATTGAAACTGTAAAACTACAGAACTGAAAACAACTTGCTCGAATGGTGGTAGTTATCTTTGAGAAGAGATGTGGCTGCTACGCAAAACCGTCCGAGCAGAATGATAACAATGAGGCTCTAGAGGCCTTTTTAACATTACTCATGAAATTCAAAACCCTAGACATCCAAAAACCTAACCCTAGGAGATGAAATGCCAAAAGTTATGTGGCCCCTATGGGTAAGTTGGTACCTCAACTTCTCAGGGTTGTAACTTTTGCATACGACCTCCGTTTTAGGCATTTGATAGCCCGTTGGAAAGGTATTTTCGAGAACTACGCATTGCGTCATCAAACTTTGACTTTATCTAGAGTTTCATTGTAGCGAGAAAAAAAAAAACATTGTTTAGGATCCCAAAACGGCCCTGGAAGTATAAAAAGATGTGCTGACATGAAAACATACAAAATAAGCCAGTTGGATTAGGTGGGAGGCCACCAATATCTACCTAGAAGATGTGTAGGGATTCAGACAACCCTGGAAGTGTAGAACCCACAATTACAAAGAAGTATAAAATAACTTATTGAACTAAAAACTATTAAGAGGAGCCAGTTGGAATAGGTGGGTGGCCACCAATATCCACCTGGATCAATCCTCCCCCATTAGGAAGCATTGGTCTCCATTGCGCTGAGTTCCCCGATCAGGTGAGGAAACTTCTACTGAATTTGGCCTCGGGTGAGCCACTTGCCTTGGTGTAGGAGCTGCCCTGCCATGACAACTCAATAAAGTTGGATCCTCCGTTGGTGAGTGCCCTTGACCTGTGTGTCCACTATCTGATTAGTGGATGCTTGTTCCATGTAGTCCGGGTCGAGCTCTGTTGGTGTCAGTTGTTCTGCGATCTCAGAGGTGTCCAATAATGGTGGAAAATATGGCTGAAGGAGGTCCACATTGAACACGGGGTGCAAACCAAGGAAGGGTGGAGTGTTGAGATCAAAAGCATTGATACCCACAACCTTGGTGATAGTGTAAGGCCCATAGCGAATTGGGCGGAGCTTCCAATGGAGCCATGTAAGGCTCTCTTTCTCCAAATGTAACCAAACCTTGTCTCCCTCCTGAAACTGGTGCGGTACCCTATGTTGATCATGGCGTTGCTTGTACTTAGCATTGGATTTCTGCAAAATCTCATGGACCTATTGGCGGATGTGCTGAATCCGTTCAATGAATCTGGTGGCTCTGTCAGTCTCAGACTGAGCATGGGAAGATTCTTGTGTGGTTACAAGAGGTAGTGCAACATCAATGGGACCCAAGGGTTGGAATCCCAACCCTATCAAAAATGGGCTATGGTCGAGGGAGCTATGGAGAGACATGTTGTAATTGTGCTAAACATAGTGGAGACTCTCATCCCATGTACGCGTATGCTTAGAGTTGTGCATGTGTAGGATGTCCATGTAATGTTCCCAAGCCAAGATGCCAAGAACATTGTGTTTTCCATGAATTTTTAAACATTTTCTGGTTGTGGCATTTCGTCAAACACTTTGTTGATTTTGTCTTTTAGGTTGCACTATGGTTGATACTGATGATTGTTATGTGTGTTTGTAGCAATAATGAAATAGATGTAGCAATGGAACATACCTCAACAAGACACAAAATCAACAACACATGGAATAACCAAATATACCTCAGATCTGATATTATTCATAATAGAAGAAGACCCTGATACAATGGATCTGCAGATCTGGTACAATATAGCTGAGAGCTAATAGCAAAATGAATATGATCCCCAAGAAATATCAAGAAGAGAATATACAATCCCCCAAAGGCCACATGACTACAATAGATGAATAACAAGCTGAGGTCCCTCCCCTCTGAAGTGCTAAACCCCAAACTGGATAAGTTGTGCCTTGGTGGAAATCTGAGTACACCCAACAATTCAGCCTAGCTACTAGAGGCCTCCAAACACCCTGAAAATGGCTAGAAGTGTAGATCGAGCCAAGGCTAACCCACTAGTGAAGTCTCAATCCAAACAATGAAGATATGACCCTCCAAATAAATAATCCTCTACTTGGTTTGCGCCCTCTTGGATGACTGAAACCCCAATAATTTGGCCTCCAAGGAATAAGATGCCAAACCCCCTGAGAAGGGTGCCAAAATGTAGATCATCCCACTGGAAACCCTCTGGTAAAGTCTCGGTATGAATGATGAATATTTGACCAACCAAATGACTAGATCCTCAATCTGTGGTGCGCCCTCCTCTCTTTGAACCTGTGTTGAGCTCCAATAAATAATAAGGTAGAGAAACCTCCTCTCGGAAGGGATAGAAAGGGCGCCCTAGGCCCTACAAAGAATACCCATAAGTCTGTTTTCTCCAAATCCTTCTCCTATACATGGAACGAACCCCTCTCCTCAAGATGGTGCACCCTCCTGCTGAAACCCCTCCTGAAGCTACACCCTAACTCTCTTTGAACATGTGGCTGATCTAGAACCCCTCTAAAGCTGAGTAGATCTGATGTAGAATGGCGAGGGAGGAATATTTCACCTCCGTGACCAAGCTTGGACCAGGTTGTGTGGGATCTTTCACCACCGAGCTGATCTCTAGGGTTTGTTAAGTCAAAACCCTCAAAACCCCCAAGTGCATGGGCTCACTAACTAGAAGCCAGATATCAAAATGATAAACAACATGAATGAGAGAATAGAGGCCCCTATCTCTCTTTTATCCTCCCTGCTCACCATGTCTCTACAAAGTGACTTTTAATTTATTTAATTTTTAATTAATTAATTAAATCACTTTAATTAATTAATTAACCTTTTTACCTCTAAAAATTACCTTATCTCTCCTTGTGGCTTCCCTGGCCATTGAAAGTCACTTCTCATCATCCTATCCTGTAGTGTTGTTCCTCCTGATTCCAAAGCAATATCACACTAAGAGGTTCCTCCAAGTATTATGACCAATATGACCTCCTTAGTGAATTTAATTAACCTATAGCAAAAAATAACTCAAAATCACGGAAATCATCGGAATGCAATGGAACCAAATCCAAGATGTGCAGAATGGATCATAATGATGAAATAAGATGAGCTATGTGAGACAAGCCCAAAAATATCCCTCAATATTCCATGTACTCGCAATAACCTCCATCTAGCTACTCTAGTCATCATAACACTCTATAATATAATGATGTCCCAAAGTGGGGACATTACAGTCCTCTTTGCTAGAATATTGCTTGTCCTCAAGCAATATTCTGAATCCATCCAAATGTAATAACGGGGTCCTAAGTCCACTTGTGGAACACACAATAGGCTCCATCCAAAGATGAACTATCACGCACTTCGCCCCCTGGGTCCCATATTAGGATGTGAACTGCAATACCCTATGAGGCATAATCATGTAACATATCCATACCATGAGTCTCCTTCAAATGATACCTAGCCTCAACCCCGAATGAGTCTATCCTCCAATTCCATACTAAGACCAACATAGTCTCCACCCACTGCATATGATGTGGACATAGTAAGGCACTGCAAGACCTCCATGAATCACCCACAAGTGTCGTGCTCTCATCAACACTGAAGCTCAATGGAAAGTCAAAATAACCTTCCCCTGCAAGGGTCCACTCGCCTCCATTAGTCAATTAAACGCTCATCCCTACAATCCTCGGGTCCCATGCTAGTCTCTGCCAAATATCACCATGCTAACATTGCACTACTCTGATCGTGACCATTTTCTTCCCTTATACATACTAGATCCCCCACTCCTGGATCCTAATGATGACATATTTGTGAAAACGAGACATGTTATCAAGAAGCTGAACCTGTAAAGGTATCTCTGTGGGAACAACATCTTCCCAACCATCTCCATACTCAATCATGAGTATCAATAGGGAGAACTTGTCTCGCCTCATAGGACAAGCCCCTGCAAATCCTCTCAAAACCATACAAGAGTGAAGTATGTTGCTCTCTGGTGCAACCTGGGCCATCATAAGGTGAAACAACCTACTAATAAAAATGGACTCCCGAATCCCATGGAAAACTTTGAAGTTTATCACTTCCAATCCCCAAAAACTGCTCATGTGTCAATATTGATCTCTGTCGGAAGCCCTCCATGCACATCCCTATGAGAATTTGTATCTGTGTCAAACTCTGATATGTCAGCTATCCCACGGCCTAAGATGCTCACCATCATGCACAATGTATCAATTGTCCTCCTATGATGATCCAACCCTATCCTATTGTATGTTGTAAAATCACTCATGTCAGGTGGTGTCGGTCTAACAACTCTCCATGTTCTCTGCCACTATCTATCTCCTCTCATGATGTCGTCAATGTTGAAGGTGTCAGAAAATGATAACAGAAGCGGACTATAAGGTATCATATTCTTTGGTCAATCCCAAGGATTCAACCAAAATCTCGTCCACCCATACCCATGGTAAATACTCGCATGTAATCATCACTAAATCCCAATCATCATCACCCCTATGGTTGTTGCTACTATGAAGGTGATCTCCCAGTACTATGTGCTACTACAAAGGAGAGACATCTCCATTCTCTACTAAGTGTGCCCCCTCCCTCCAAGCCAATACAACCCTCTGAATCCCACTGTACATCTTTGTATGTCTCTGTGAGCTATAACTCACCACTGTATGCTCCTGCATACTCATGTAATCTCATGCATTCTCCTGCATCATCATGGATCTTGGGTGTACTACTGGGTCAACCTCTATAGGAAGGTCAACCGCCCCTAGGACACAAATGGAAGTGTCCTTATAACTACCCCTGGCTCTGGAGTTCCCATGCGTATGTGAGTGCTCGACTATCTCAAAGATCCTTGTGGAGGGTAGCTCCTGCACCTCTAGATCATAACTCTCCATAATCATCAGTGTTCCTGGGTACTCCTCATGCTCCTTTTCCAAGCCACCAACATCCCCTAGCAATGTGACTGAAGGATATACCTGACTCTCCACTAAGATAGATGTAATGGATCTCTATCTAATCTCCTCAAGAAGCTCCTCTAACCTGGAATCTGATTCTTGAAGGGTTGTCTGTGTGCCTCTCAAGAATCCTCGATTGCTCTCCAACTCATGAGTGAGTCTGTCCACCTCCAACTTCTACTTCCTCAGGGCCCTATGATACATCTCGCCAACCCCTAATAGATAGTCTATGTCCATCAATAACTGTTGGTAGTCGGTCCTCATCACAGACACTCTCTCCATGAGAGTATGAAAGTCATCTATGGAAAATCCCCCATATGAATTATCATGTGCCATTGATGCCCTCCAACAACAATCGGCCACCAATGCATGTGTGTCATCAATGCGCTTAGTGGCTTCCATGGTCATGTCCTCACTAACTCTCAATTGTCCTGCCAAGTTGTGTGACTCTTTATCATAGTCATGTTGAGGTGCTACCTCATGCCCCTCACTGTTAGTGTCAACCCTACTAGTGTCAATCCTGGAATCCCCAACAACACTCTCTACAAAATATAAAGCACTGAACTGCCCCCTGTCCATTGTGCTACTGGGTCCTCCTGTATGTGACTACACATCATCACCAACTGCTATCTCCCTCTAAATCATACTATATCATGTATGAGTAGTTGTATCCTCATGTGAACTCACCCTGCTACTATCATATGTGCTTGGATCCCATATCGATGTGTCCAGACATGTGCTATGGTCATACTAACCACTAAGGGGTACATCCTCATCACTTCAAGTTTATCCTGGAAGTAAGTGTCCCATCAAACTGTCCATGTCCACAGCCTGATAAAATAACAAAATCTCCAAAAGAAGTGACCCACTCTCGTCATACTAATATGTATGTGTAGGGTCAACTGTTAGCACATCGTGTCTCTCCTCTTGGGTCTGTGGATCCATATGTCCCTGGTGTGCATCCCTCACACATGGATCCTCCATCATATCTGAAATGCCACTGATATCCTCATGGGTCGTGGCTATCATGGGTGTCTAAAAATATGACAAATGTGTTGTGGCTATCATTGGTGTCTAAAAATATGACAAGAAGAGAATATACAAGCCCCCAAAGGACACATGACTACAATAGATGAATAACAAGCTGAGGTCCCTACCCTCTGAAGTGATAAACCCCAAACTGGATAAGTTGTGCCTTGCTAGAAAGCTCAGTACACCCAACAATTCAACCTAGCTACTAGAGGCCTCCAAACACCCTGAAAATCGCTAGAAGTGTAGATCGAGCCAAGGCTAACCCACTAGTGAAGTCTCAAGCCAAACAATGAAGATACGACCCTCCAAATAAATAATCCTCTACTTGGTTTGCGCCCTCTTAGATGAATGAAACCCTAATAATTTGGCCTCCAAGGAATAAGCTACCAAACCCCCTCAGAAGGGTGCCAAAATGTAGATCATCCCACTGGAAACCCTCTGGTAAAGTCTCAGTCTGAATGATGAATATATGACCAACCAAATGACTAGATCCTCAATCCGTGCTGCACCCTCCTCTCTTTGAACCTGTGTTGAGCTCCAATAAACAATAAGGCAGAGAAACCTCCTCTTGGAAGGGATAGAAAGGGTGCCCTAGGCCCTACAAAGAATACCCAGAAGTCTGTTTTCTCCAAATCCTTCTCCTATACATGGAACAAACCCCTCTCCTCAAGATGGTGCACCCTCCTGCTGAAACCCCTCCTGAAGCTACACCCTAACTCTCTCTGAACATGTGGCTGATCTAGAACCCCTCTGAAGCTGAGTAGATCTGATGTAGAATGGTGAGGGAGGAATATTTCACCTCCATGACCAAGCTCGGACCAGGTTTTGTGGGATCTTTCACCACCGAGATGATCTCTAGGGTTTGTTAAGTTAAAACCCTCAAAACCCCCAAGTGCATGGGCTCACTAACTAGAAGCCAGATATCAAAATGATAAACAACATGAATGAGAGAATAGAGACCCCTATCTCTCTTTTATCATCCCTGCTCACCATGTCTCTCCAAAGTGACTTTTACTTTATTTAATTTTTAATTAATTAATTAAATCACTTTAATTAATTAATTGACCTTTTTACCTCTAAAAAGTACCTATCTCTCCTTGTGGCTTCCCTAGCCATTGAAAGTCACTTCTCATCATCCTATCTTGTAGTGTTGTTCCTCCTCATTCCAAAGAAATATCACACTAAGAGGTTCCTCTAAGTATTATGACCAATATGACCTCCTTAGTGAATTTAATTAACCTATAGCCCAAAATAACTCAAAATCACGGAAATCGTCTGAATGCAATGGAACTAAATCCAATATGTGCAGAATGGATCATAACGATGAAATAATATGAGTTATGCGAGACGAGCCCAAAAATATCCCTCAATATCCCCTGTACTCGCTATAACCTCCATCTAGCTACTCTAGTCATCATAACACTCTATAATATAATGATGTCCCAAAGTGGGGACATTATAGTCCTCTTTGCCAGAATATTGCTTTTCCTCAAGCAATAACTGAATCCATCCAAATGTAATAACGGGGTCCCATGTCCACCTGTGGAACACACAGTAGGCTCCATCCAAAGATGAACTATCACACACTCTGCCCCCTGGGTCCCATATTAGGATGTGAACTGCAATACCTTATGAGGCATAATCCTGTAACATATCCATACCATGAGTCTACTTCAAATGATACCTAGCCTCAACCCGGAATGAGTCTATCCTCCAAGTCCATACTAAGACCAACATAGTCTCCACCCACTGCATATGATGTGGACATAGTGAGGCACTGCAAGACCTCCATGAATCACCCACATGTGTCGTTCTCTCGTCAACACTGAAGCTCAATGGAGAGTCAAAATAACCTTCCCCTGCAAGGGTCCACTCGCCTCCATCAGTCAATGAAACGCTCATCCCTACAATCCTCGGGTCCCATGCTAGTCTCTGCCAAATATCACCATGCTAGCGTTGCACTACTCTGATCGTGACTGTTTGCTTCCCTTATACATACTGGATACCCCACTCCTGGATCATAGTGATGACATATTTGTGAAAACGAGACCTGTTATCAAGAAGCTGAACCTGTAAAGGTATCTCTGTGGGAACAACATCTTCCCAACCATCTCCATACTCAATCATGAGTATCAATAGGGAGAACCTGTCTCGCCTCATAGGACAAGCCCCTGCAAATCCTCTCAAAACCATACAAGAGTGAAGTATGTTGCTCTCTGGCGCAACCTGGGCCATCATAAGGTGAAACAACCTACTAACAAAATGGACTCCCGAATCCCATGGAAAACTTGGAAGTTTATCACTTCCAATCCCCAAAAACTGCTCATGTGTCGATACTGATCACTGTAGGAAGCCCTCCGTGCACATCCCTATGAGAATTTGTATCTGTGTAACCCTCTAATATGTCAGCTATCCCACAGCCTAAGATGCTCACCATCACGCACAATGTATCAACTGTCTTCCTATGATGATCCAACCCTATCCTATTGTATGTTGTAAAATCACTCATGTTAGGTGGTCTCGGTCTAACAACTCTCCATGTTCTCTGCCACTATCTATCTCCTCTCATGATGCTGTCAATGTTGAAGGTGTCGAAAAATGATAACAGAAGCATTTGTAGTTGACTATAGGACTATAAGGTAACATATGCTTTGGTCAATCCCAAGGATTCAACCAAAATCTCGTCCACCCATACCCATGGTAAATACTCGCATGTAATCATCACTGAATCCCAATCATCATCACCCCTATGGTTGTTGCTACTATGAAGGTGATCTCCCAGTACTATGTGCTACTGCAAAGGAGAGACATCTCCATTCTCTACTAAGTGTGCCCCCTCCCTGCAAGCCAATACAACCCTCTAAATCCCACCGTACATCTCTGCATTTCTCTGTGAGCTATCACTCACCATTGTATGCTCCTGCATACTGATGTAATCTCATGTATTTTCCTGCATCATCATGGATCTTGGGTGTACTACTGGGTCAACCTCTATAGGAGGGTCAACCGCTCCTAGGACACAAATGGAAGTGTCCTCATAACTGCCCCTGGCTCTGGAGTTCCCATGCGTATGTGAGTGCTCGACTGTCTCAAAGATCCTTGTGGAGGGTAGCTCCTGCACCTCTAGATCATAACTCTCCCTATTCATCAGTGTTCCTGGGTACTCCTCATGCTCCTTTTCCAAGCCACCAACATCCCCTAGCAATGTGACTGAAGGATATACCTGACTCTCCACTAAGATAGATGTAATGGATCTCTATCTAATCTCATCAAGAAGCTCCTCTGACCTGGACTCTGATTCTTAAAGGGTTGTCTGTGTGCCTCTCAAGAATCCTCGATTTCTCTCCAACTCATGAGTGAGTCTGTCCACCTCCAACTTCTGCTCCCTTGGGGCCCTGTGATACATCTCGCCAACCCCCAATATATAGTCTATGTCCATCAATAATTGTTGGTAGTCGGTCCTCATCACAGACACTCTCTCCATGAGAGTATGAAATTCATCTATGAAAAATCCCCCATCTGAATTATCATGTTCCATCGATGCCCTCCAACAACAATCGGCCACCAATGCATGTGTGTCATCAATGCACCTAGTGGCTTCCATGGTCATGTCCTCACTAACTCTCAATTGTCCTTCCAAGTAGCGTGACTCCTGATCATAGTCATGTTGAGGTGCTACCTCATGCCCCTCACTGCTAGTGTCAACCCTGGAATCCCCAACAACACTCTCTACAAAAGATAAAGCACTGAACTGCCCCCTGTCCACTGTGCTACTGGGTCCTCCTATATGTGACTACACATCATCACCAACTTCTATCTCCCTCTAAATCATACTATATCATGTATGAGTAGTTGTATCCTCGTGTGAACTCACCCTGCTACTATCATCTGCGCTTGGATCCCATATCGATGTGTCCATACATGTCTTATGGTCATACTAAATAGTAAGGGGTACATCCTCATCACTGCAAGTTGATCCTGGAAGTAAGTGTCCCATGAAACTGTCGATCTCCATAGCCTGATAAAATAACAGAATCTCCAAAAGAAGTGACCCACTCTCGTCATACTAATATGTATGTGTAGGGTCAACTATTAGCACATCGTGTCTCTCCTCCTGGGTCTGTGGATCCATATGTCCCTGGTGTGCATCCCTCACACACGAATCCTCCATCATATCTGAAATTCCACTGATATCCTCATGTGTCGTGGCTATCATGGGTGTTTAAAAATATGACAAATGTGTCACAGTCTTCATAGGAAGCTCATCAGGTCTAGGTGTAACATGTGTGAATCCCCACTAGTGTCACCACTCTGCTGAAGTGTAAGGTCATCAACACTATGTGATATGACTGTTGAAGTACAAGTGCTATCATCTTGTTCATCCAATTGTCCATCCAATATGAAAGGTTCACTATCATCCTCTAGCGTGCAAGAATCACTAGCCTCTGTGAAAGAGTCACTAGCATAATCATACTACTCCAAATAAGCATATATCGCTGCATCCTCACTCACCTCATCATCACTATCATAGTGCACCTCAATAATGTGCTACTTACCTTTACCCCTACATATATGATCTAGTTCCCAAGGAACTTTGCAGCTGTAGCAAAGTTGTCTTCTCCTAATAGGTGTAGGAATTTTTTGTTCTTCCTTCCATCTCTCTCCCATTTGTCTAATTTTTTCTCCATTATGTCGTATGTCGGCTATCAATTCCCATAGTACTAAGTCCAATTCTTGTCTATCCATTTCTCCCTATGGAAGACCCTTCAACTCGCAAGAGTCTAAGCTCTGGATGCATGCCCTAATCCCCACTGGCTAGGAGGATCAACACTCTGATACAAGCCAAGATGCCAAGAACATTGTGTTTTCCATGAATTTTTAAACATTTTCTGGTTGTGGCATTTCGTCAAACACTTTGTTGATTTGGTCTTTTAGTTTGCACTAGGGTTTATACTGATGATTGTTATGTGTGTTTGCATCAATAATAAAATAGATGTAGCAATGGAACATACCTCAACAAGACGCAAAATCAACAACACATGGAATAACCAAAAATACCTCAGATATGATATTATTCATAATAGAAGAAGACCCTGATACAATGGATCTGCAGATATGGTACAATATAGCTAAGAGATAATAGCAAAATGAACATGATCCCTAAGCAAGATCAAGAAGAGAAGATACAAGCCCCCAAAGGACACATGACTGCAATAGATGAATAACAAGCTGAGGTCCCTACCCTATGAAGTGCTAAACCTTAATCTGGATAAGTTGCACCCTGCTGGAAAGATGAGTACACCCAACAATTCGACCTAGCTACTAGAGGCCTCCAAACACCTTGAAAATGGATGGAAGTGTAGATCGGGTCAAGGCTAACCCACTGGTGAAGTCTTAAGCCAAATGGTGAATATATGACCCTACAAAACCCTCATATGACCGAGCTGATCTCTAGGGTTTGTTAAGTCAAAACCCTCAAAACCCCCAAGTGCATGGGCTCACTAGCTAGAAGCCATATATCAAAATGATAAACAACATGAATGAGAGAATAGAGGTCCCTATCTCTCTTTTATCCTCCCTGTTCACCTTGTCTCTCCAAAGTGACTTTTACTTTATTTAATTATTAATTAATTAATTAAATCACTTTAATTAATTAATTAAATCACTTTAATTAATTAATTAACCTTTTTACCTCTGAAAAGTACCTTATCTCTCCTTGTGGCTTCCTTGGCCACTGAAAGTCACTTCTCATCATCCTATCCTATAGTGTTGTTCCTCCTGATTCCAATGAGCTATCACACTAAGAGGTTCCTCCAAGAATTATGACCAACATGACCTCCTTAGTGAATTTAATTAACCTATAGCCCAAAATAACTCAAAATCACGGAAATCATCGGAATGCAATGAAACCAAAGCCAAGTTGTACAGAATGGATCATAATGATGAAATAAGATGAGCGATGAAACTTGGGCCCACATATACCCCTCAATAGCCCCTATACTCTCTACAACCTCCATCTGGCTACTATGGTCATCATAACACTTTGTAATATAATGATGTCCCAAAGTGGGGACATTACAGTGCACAATCATCTGATTGACGACCTCTTTTTGGTTGTCGGTTTGGGGGTGGAAAGCAACAAATTTAGTGAGATTGGTGTCCAATAGTGACCAGAGACTTGAGCAAAATGTGTTGAGGAAACTGTTGTCCAGATCGAAGATGATGGTATGTGGTATCCCAAAATAGACCCACACTTATTCGAAGAAGAGCTTGACAGTATCTTCCACTGTGATGTTCTTCTTACAGGCCGTGAGGATGGCCATCTTCGAAAACTAATCAACTACCACAAATACACAATCATTGTCTTGCTTGGTGGACAGAAGGCCAAACATGTAATCCATTGAGATGGATTCCCAAGGCTTCTCGAGAGTAGGAAGAGGGGCATATAGGCCTCGCTTCTTGATGATTGGCTTGGAAATGGCACAGGCGGTGCATGATATGATATACTTGTTGATGTCTTGTCGAAATTTTGGACAATAAAAATGTTTCTGTAGAGATTCCACAGTTTTCTCCATGCCAAAATGTCTTCCCATATGACTGTAGTGAGCCTACCAAATCACCTTTGCACGCTCTATTGTAGGAACATAGAGATGACCCAGATGGCATAACAGTCCATCCTGAATGTGAAAATTAGTCACATTCACGCATGTACCCAAGAGCTGATAGGTGGTGGTGAATTCTGGATCTTGTTGATAAAGTTGGTGCCACTTAGATGCCTCAAGTGCATAGGAATGGAGGACAGTGGTGAGTGCAGCCACGGGAGGTCAACTGAGGCAGTCAATGACATGGTTTGTGCTCCCTATTTTATACTTGATGTTGAGAGGGAACTTTTGCAGGTAGGTGGACCACTTTTGATGCCAGTCGTTTTGTAACTTCCGTTGTGTCTGTATGAACTGCAGAGGCTTGTGATCAGGGTGGATGATTGTCTCCTTTCCCATAATGTAATGTTTCCACTAGCGACAGGTTTGTACAATTGAATACATTAACTTGTCATAGGTAGGGTATTTCTGGAAAGTATTTGAGAGTGTCTCACTATGGTAAGGCACTGGATGACCATGTTGAGTGAGAACTGCACCTACAATATAGTCAGATGCATCAGTCTCAATCTTGAACGGTTGTTGCAGATCAGGTAAGGAGAGTACTAGAGAAGCGCATAAGAAATGCTTCATATCATCAAATGATCATTGTTGTTCCTTCCCCCACGCGAAATTTTCCTTGCCGCTTCCCTTGGTCACTTGTCTGGGGGCCCATGCAATATGGGAAAATCCCAACATTAACCGTTGGTAGAAGTTGGCCAGTCCCAAGAAGCTCCAAAGCTCAGTTAGTGTGTTCGGGGCTGGCTAGTCATGGATGACTTGGATATTAGATGGATCAACATGTACCCCATGGTCATCAACAATGTAGCCCAAGTATTGGACCCTATTCATGCCAAGGGATCATTTTTCCAAGTTGGCATATAACTTGTGCTATTGCAGAGTGCTAAAAACCTGTTGAATATGTTGCATGTACTCCTCCCATGTTCTTCTGAAGATGAGGATGTCATCCAAATATACCACCACAAAAGAGTTGGTGAAGGGTCTCAATACATCATCCATCAACCTCATGAAAGTGGTTGGTGCATTGGTTAAGCCAAAGGGCATGACCAACCATTCAAAGAGACCTTATTTATATTTGAAAGCTCTCTTCCATACATTAGTTGGTTCAATGGGAACCTGGTGGTAGCCAGACTTAAGGTCAATCTTGTTGAAGAACTTATCCCCCTTGAGTTGGTCAAGAAAGTCATCAATTCTAGGAATTGGGTACCAGTTCCTGACTATGATTTTGTTTAATGATTTGTAAACAATGCAGAGCCATCAAGTCTCGTCTTTGTTCTGGATCAGTACAATCACACTTCTGCAAGGGAAGGAGTTAGGTCTGATGTGCCCCTTTTGAAGCAACTCTTGGATCTGACGCTTGATTTCGTCATTTTCCATCAACGAGCGACGATATACCAGTCCATTAGGCAGAGGTGCACTGGGGGTTAGATCAATTGGATTCTTGACTTGGAAGTGCATCAGTACCCCGGTGGGTGAGGAGAATATGTCTCTGTACTCTTCCACGATCTCGTCCACTTGCTTCTACTGCAAAGAGAGGCTATGAGTAGAGGCCACATATGTGGCGAAAACCGTCTTCTTATTGTGAGCACGGATCACAAAGAAGACGAAATTTTCGGTCTGTGAAATGACCTTACTCCACTTCTTGACAGAGATTAAAGAAATAGCGGTAGGTAGTGCTACCTCTGTTATCCTGTACAATTGTCTATCGAAAGTAATAATAAAACTATGGGGTCTAGACTCATACCCAACATGTCGCTTCCACAAATATGGATGTCCTAAAAGAACATCACAAACTTCAAGTGGGGAAATATCACACAATACCTCGTCTTTGAAAGGCTTGATGTTGTAGTGCAAACAATACTATTGGCTCACATGAATATCCCTTCCTTGGAAATTCCAACCGATGGTGTAGGGTTATGAGTGCGGTGTCATCGATAGGTCCAACCGCTTGACGACCTCTACTGAGATCAGGTTCTTCTGACTGCTGCTATCGACAATGAATGAATTAGAGCCCCCTTTATCAACATATGTGAGTGTAAAAGCCGTTCCCCTTCCTTTGGTTCTTCTGGTTTGCTTGGATAGACTTTGGTGGTAGTGAAAGTGGCACTAGGTTCAACATCGATAATCCGCTTCCCTCCTTATGTATTTGATTCAAAGTCAGAATCAGTCTCTGACTCAGAATCCTTCAGTTAGGCCACGAGTGATTTCTTGGAGCAACATTCTTCGATGTTGTGCCAAGGGATTTTATGGTATTCAAACCATTGTTCTGTGTCCTTCTTCGACTTTTCATTACCCTTCTTTTGCTGCGGCTTGGACTGGTTTTCCTGACAATGGTCATATTTTATTTGTCCCTTGTTGTGTGGGTTGGGGCCACCTTTTCTCTACTTTGACTTTGATGAGTTTGAAAATCTGAACTCTCACCTATTCTGCTTAAACTTTTTCTCGATCTTGATAGCATATCTATAATCCGTACCTAATGAGGCGATGTTTAGAAACTCCATTGCTTTTTTAATGTATCTATGTAAACAACCGCGATATTTGAGCACCAGATGCCACTCAGAGTCTTTGATACCCAATTTTGTGTGCAAGGTATGGAAATTATTGGTTAAATATGGTATTGTCTAGTCGCTTTCCTAATACAGGGTGGTCCATCTGGTGTACTGGTCCTCGTAGCTTCCAACAGGGTAGTATTGTTCCTTAATGGAATCCCAGAAGGAATCCCATGTGGGGGCGACTGCAAATATTGCATATTTCTATATGGCCCTTTGCTCATAGTAAGTATCTCACCAGTCCTTAACACGGGGGACGACCTTGAGGAGTGAAAAAGTAATATTTTCCCTATCGGAAAAATTGTGGACCGAAAAATGCCCTTCGAGTAGATTCAACCATTTATCTATAACATCCGCATCTATCAATCCTTCAAATAATTGAATATCAAAATTTACATGTACCTTGAAGGGGGTTGCATGACCACTTGATGAATATGCTTATCTTGTGGGCAGCCGCAGAAGGATCTGTGCAAACTTATCCATCATTTCATTCCTTTGTCGTGCAAGGGATTCTTCGAGCAACATTTTAAAAGGATCTCCTGCTCCATCATATTTCTTATTGTCCCCCATGGTTTTTTTTCAGTTTCGGTGTGGTTGATCTTGCAAAGGCTCGATTGGTTTGAGTCCTAGCTTCTTGTACCCAAATCTTGTCGGGGACATGCATGAAGAAAAATAAATGAAGACAAAACCACTATGATACCACTGATCCGTATTTATGAGAAGAATGAACTGATTAATAGACTGAATACAATAAACATAGAGATATGGAGAACAACATAGATATCCAGTGAACAATATCTTCTATTGAATAAATGAAATAGGTTGAAACTACAAAACTGCAGAACTGAAAACAACTTGCTCGAATGGTGGTAGCTATCTCTGAGAAGAGATGTGGGTGCTACGCACATCCGTCTGAGCATAATGATTACAATGAGGCCCCAGTGGCCTTTTTAACATTACTCATGAATGCCAAAACCCTATACATCCAAAAACCTAACCCTAGGAGATGAAATGCAAAAATGTATGTGGGCCCCTAAGGGTAAGTTGGTACCTCAACTTCCCGGGGTCGTAACTTTTGCATATGATCTTTGTTTTAGGTGCGTGATAGACCATTGGAAAGGTATTTTTGAGAAATATGTATTAAGTCGTCAAAATTTGACTCCATCTATAGTTTGACTGTGGTGAGACAAAAAACACTATTTAGGGCCATAAAACGGCTCTGGAAGTACATAAATATGTGTCGACATGAAAACATACAAAATAAGCCAGTTGGATTAGGTGGGAGGCCACTAGTATCCATCTGGAAGATGTGAAGGATTTAGACAACCCCATAAGTGTAGAACCCACAATTAAAAAGAAGTACAAAAGAATGTGTTGAACTAAAAACTATCAAGAGGAGCCAGTTGGAATAGGTGGGTGGCCACTAATATCTACCTGGATCAATTTTACTAAGTGTGGTTTTTTAACAAAACTTCACAACCTTTAATACAATCTTAAAATATAAGTGTAAAAACTAATTGAATGTATATTATAATGGTTTGAAAAAATCCTAACTTCTCCATATGTAGGGATTAATACAAGAAAATGATATTGTTATAAACAAACAATTGCAATATAAATATCGAATAAGACAATCTAAAGCCAAATCTTAAGATCAATGGAAAAGGTAGAACACTTTTCATTCTGGAACTTTAATAACTTTACAAAATCAAATTTAGAAACTACTATGCAAACACATCTTGTAATATCAACCATCATACAGTGAGAGGGGAGATTGATGAGAGGTTTTGATTCCAAATTTGAGACTGATGATGTTTTGGTTAGAACTTCTAGTTGCTCAAAATCTTGAAAAGTTGTAGCTAATTGAATGTTAAATATATTTCACTTATTACATAATTGAGATTCATAATTTACTAGAAATGAGTTTCCATGGGACATATCTAAAATCTATATCTTACTCTTCCAAACACAAGCTCCTTGAAATCTTATTTGTTACAACTCTACTTATAAAATAGGCTAAGAGACATTATTTCCAAAACAAATATTTAAAAAAAAATGTTCACTTGAAACAACATGTTCTTCTTGCCTATGCTTCAACTACTTTTGTTGATACTCAATACCAACCATTTGAAATCTCCATATTCTTTTGCAACACTTATTTATCCTTCATTGCAAATCATTAAGAAATTTAAGAAATATATAAAAAGTAGAAAAAGGAAGAAAATAAAATAAAAAGTAGATATAGAAAAAGAAAAGGATTACGGAGTACAAAGGCATAAGAAATTGTAAAGAGGGAATGCTTTTCATGCTATCAGGATGGAACTGCACCAATTAAGAAAATAACACACAAAAGCGAAAGAGTGTGAAGCAGACAAATTCGAAAGCAAGGACAATTAAGCAGTATGGCACTGACAAGACTGTTACATGCATTAAAGAAAGGAAACAACGACTACAAAGAGGTAATGATAGGTCATAAAGACGTCGTAGAATCTTAAATGGTAAAAGTCACCAGAAATCACGATAGATTGGTAGTACGAGGAAAAATCACATGACGGATTTGGTAATAAAACCGTATTTATTTAACCATTCATCAACCCCATTGGCGGATTGGAAAAGTTAGTTAAGGCATGAAGAGACATGAACAGTTGGAAAAGAGGCACAAATGTAGTTGAGGGTCTCCAAGCGTGAATTATTGTGTTTTTGAGCTGCATGAAAGTGACAGTGAACCATTTCCAAATTATATCCACACTAGAACACACACAAAGAAAGTAAAGAAAATTGTCACACGAAACAATGGCCTTGCCGAAAGTTGGAGCGCCATCAACAATAGCACAGAAGCAATCAAAATTCCCATCATTTGCACCCAAGGTCAAGGAAATACCTGAAGCTTCAACTTTGTAAATAAATTTTCATAGAGAGTATATACCATCCAAAGAAGACAATGCGCCTCAAGTCAAAGTACCAGGAGATGGGAAATACCCACTGACCACACCAACAGTTCCACATGGTGTAAGTATTGAAGGGAACATGCTCGGGAAAATTGTCACATTAAAATTTGTAGATCACGATATCACAGATGAGAAGAAGTTTTCTAAGTTGGCCAGGGAAAAGTACTTACGCGCCAAGAACATACCATCCATAGGTGAAATATTGCTAGAACCATAGACATGGGAAAAAAGAATTGAGAAGTCAGGGATACTAAACCTAATGGAGATTACCCATTTGGAAGTAGCCTAGAAATCAATGCATGTGTCAAGTTACTACTCATTTGAGTCCATGGAGGAACGTTCTGGATTACCCCACCAATATCGATTGATACCAAATTAATTGTGCAGATTACAAGGTTACAAAAAGTAGGAGAGGATCCGACCAGATTGTTCAACAAAGCAGGGGAGAAAGAACAATTAGAATCCATGAAGAAGAAGTTTCATACCTTCAAGTGAAAAAGGGGGTTGGATGTTGTGAACATCAATGATGACGGGGTCTAGTTTGCAACGCAGGTGCTAGCTTGGAAATTGTTGCGAAAGTCACTCAAGGATGAAGTACTGGTCGTAGTAATCGTAGCTGCAGAAAAATGCTCAGAAGGGGTCCAAATGAATTGAGCCACCTTCTCGGTGATCCAATTTTTGATAGGTGTTGGCATGTTTTCATATAGAGGCATAGTATGCGTGTTTGTCATTGATGGCAAATATCATGACCAGCAGCACAACGATGATCGCATGGCAAGATCAGAAGCTAAACTTCATTTCGTGTATCAGAAGCTAAAGCATGTTTCAGACAGAAGCAAAGTATACGTGTTTGTCATTTATGGCAAATATCATGACCAACAACAAAACGATGATCGCATGGCAAGATCAGAAGCTAAACTCCATTTCAGGTATCATAAGATAAACTCCATTTTGGAGTTTCGGATATTGGGTGTTGGAGGAGTCAAGAGTTGAGACTCTTCATCACAGGAGTCCCGAAGTTGTGAAATGCGAAACGTTGAAATCCCAAAACATGCACATCAACAAAGAATCCATTTCATATTTTCACAGGCCGGGAAATCAAAGATCAAAGGAACTTTAACCTTTGAAGTAGCGAACCCTGAAATCCTGAAACAGGAAAATCAACAATGACTCCATATTGGAGTTTCGAATACCGAGAGTTGGAAGTGTCAAAACACTTCACCATAGGAATGCCAAAATGCGAAAAACACCTTTTGGTGCAAGTTTCGGATACCGGGAGTTGGAAGTGTCAAAACACTTCACCACAAGAATGCCGAAATGCCAGAATGTCGAAATGAAAAAAACACCTTTTAGTGTAAGTTTCGGATACCAGGAGTTGGAAGTGTCGAAACACTTCACAACAGGAATGCCGAAATGTCGGAATTCCAAAATGAAAAAAACACCTTTTGGTGAAGGTTTCGGATACCGGGAGTTGGAGTGTCGAAACACTTCACGACAGGAATGCCGAAATGTCGAAATGCCGAAATGCAAAATGGAAAAATAAACACAAGACCCTGTGGATTTAATCAAACGGTGTTGTTTATTTGAGCATCTAATCGAAGGGCTATTGTTGATCTTCATGATTAATTGTTCAGTTACGATTCAGTTAGCAGAACCGAATCATGGCTCTTGGACGGTTGGCGATTCAGTTGCTAAGGCGTTTTTTCCCAAGAATATTCAAGGTGTAACCGAAGAGGAAGTGTATAAAAGAAACACACTGTGACTGTGCGTGGCTGGCGGTGTTGTGTGAAAAATGAATTGAACTGTAGAAAGGTAAAATTACAATATGCGCAGTGGAAAGAAGACACAGAGATGAGGAACAAAAGCTGAATATAAAAGAATAGTGGAAGAGAGAAGAAAGTGAAAATATCAAAGATGCATATTTGTGAGAAGAAGATAAATCTGAGGTGTGCATGCTGAGACAAAGGATAAGATCAAAAATCTGAAGAGGATGCAAGAAGGGAGACACTGATGCAAGAAGAGCAGAGTGGCATAGTTGAACAATGATAAGCTTGGTAAGAAAATGAAAACTATTGAATCACTGTAATAAATTCATAGAAATCAAAGTTTTATATTTCAAGGTGGTCAGGAGGTGCTAGGGAGGACTGTTGTCCTCAGAGGTTCAAGTGGGTGCTTGAACACAAGAAGTTGTAGCTTACATCTGGTTGCAGCCAGAGAAACCAGGGTGGCAGGGTGGTGCAACGGAGAACAAGTGTTCTCTGTTATACAGGTTGGAGCCTTTGTTACTGGAAGTTGGTGCTTCCATCCAGTTGGTGCTGGAATACTCAGGGAGTTGGTGCTTACTTCTAGTGCATGCTACAGAAACCAGAGAGTTGGTGGTCTCAAGCAAGTTGGAGCTTGTAAAACAGAGGTAGTAGCCTCACATTGAGTTGGTGCTCAATTATAGATGATGTACAGAACTTAAAAGACTACCTATCACAATTATAGATGATGTAATAACTTAAAAAAAAGACTGCCACCTATCATTTGAAGAGATAGGGTTTCCCTTGTGAAAATAGCGTTCCCTTCGCGGTATATCTTATGTGGACTATGCTCATTATCTAAGGTCTATATTAGTTGTATAATATTGATGTGATCACTTGAAGAAATATTAAGAATTCTTAATAGACTTAAAATTGTTTAAGCACAATAATAACTGATTCACCCCCTTCACAAATTTGTCTTAGTATTTTCAATAATTAAAAGCCAAAGCTGGTTCCTTTTTATTTTAAAGGTAGATACAGAAGCTTAAACATGACAAGTCATGAAGGACTTCAGACAAGCTAGCTTCCCCTATTTAATGGAAACACATTTTCCCTTTGGAAGGTTAGAATGAGAACATACCTAATGGTCTTTGGTGTTGATGTTTGGGATGTATTAGAGACTGGATACGTAAAGCTTGTTGTGCTAGATTCTAAGGATGATAAGTTAGAATTTAGCTTTAATGCTAAGGGAATGAATGCTATCTTGAATGGACTCTGTGGGTTTCCAGCTTTGTAATGGTGATGCATCTTCAAACCGCCAAAGAAATGAGGGATAAACCCTATTAGTAGATATGAAGGAAATGAGAAAGTAAAGATGCCAAACTTCAAAAACATTTAGGCTTGAAGTTTGGAACAACTAAAGATGAATGAAGATGAACCAATTAGCAAGCATTTTTAAGAGTTGAAGAACTTGTAGGAATGCCATGAAGGGTCTTGGTGGAGAAGTTTGAAGAATCAATTCTAGTTCGTAGATTTTTAAGATCTTTGGCTTCGATAAATTTAATCCAAAAGTCTCCTCTACTAGAAGCTAACTAAATGGATCTTAAAACTCTATCCATTGATCAACTCCTAGGAACTTTAACTGCATATGAAATGAGAATAAAACAAAAGATAAATCCATTACTAGAGAAGCATCTTTAAAGCAGACAAGAATATTGATTCAGATTTCTAGATGATATTGAGGCAAAATTTGTGAGAAGGCGTTAAAGAAAAGGATCGTGAAAAAATATCAAGGAAAGCTTCCCTTCAATTGTTTTAATTGTGGTAAGATAGGTCATTTTGCATCTAAGTGTCCCATCAAAAATGACCATAACTCTAATGATGAAAAGAAGTACAAATTCAAGAAATATAGTAAAAAAGAAAAGCTCTAGGCAAATAATGACAATTCCTCTAAGACAGATAATGATTCATCATGTGAAGACAAAGTGAATGATTTTATGCTTATGTATATGGGATATTGATGATGAGAACACATGAGGTGAAATGGATGATGAAGAAGCCGGTGGATATGGAAGGTGAATTAATCAGCTCTTTGGAAGAAATTGATGGACTCGGATGTAAGAAGAGAAAAACAAAACAATATTGAAGAAGTTTAAAATGAATTTGGTGAAAAACCTAATGAAAAACTTTTCTCTACTAAAAGTGGAGTTAGAAGAGGCAAAGAAAAATAGAAGACATACTAAAAAACAATAGTTTTGAGATAAGAAAGCAAGGTGTGAAGCCTTAGAAGAAGAGATAGGGTAAAAACTAGAAAATAAATGGAGAAGCTTAAGGGATTGTATCACCAAAATCTGCCATGTATTAAAGCCTCAGAAGGATTAACCTCTATTCTAAATTAGCAAAGAAACCCAAAGTTGAAAGATATATTGGGGTATGAAGAAGGATCAAGTAGTGATCATCCAAGTAATATTTAACCTATCAAGTTTGTCAAATCCTAAAAAATTGACAATACCACCAGAGAAACAAAGAAAGAAAATCAACTTCCAAGAAGGAAATCGAAAAGAAAAAAGTACTAGAAAAAAACTAATCATAGATCGAGATTATCGCATGAAATAAATCAATTCCTCAAAGAAGATAGATTTTTTCAAGGTACAAAGGTTTTTCTATGGTTATTGTTTTTCTCGTCAATTTTGGTCACAAAGCTACGAATCGCTCTTTAATATTTAGATAAGAGCAATCAATATATTCAATCTAATAACCATCTTCATTAAATGATCGCAGGACAAATCCAAGCAACAAAACAATCCCTCGACTATAAACTGGCGCATGGTCGAAAAAGGACGTGAGGTTAAGCATTTATTAATAGTTATGTGAGCATAACAATCACTTCATGATCTTCATTTAGTGAACCGTAATGTTAGCATCCGCTATAACTATGGATTATAAAGTCGCAGATTGTCGCTTTTAAGGAATTCATAAGCCAAATTTGACTCCCTCTATCGAAAATGTCAAGGTTTGGAAGAAGAAAGCAGATGACAAGTGTGGACTAGTGTTATCAACCCAAAGACAAAAGAATCACTGTATATTGATAGTGGATGTTCCAACATATGACTCGATATTAAAAGTAAGTTTATAACTCTAAGGAAAGCAAATCAGGGAATGTAACTTTGGAAATGATGCAACTCGAAAATAAAAGGTAAAGGAAATGGTGAGTCGAGTAATGAAAAGGGAAGCTCAAGATGTAAGTTGTTTGTGGAAGGTAAGAAACATAACCGCTTTAGTGTCGTACCAAGTTCTGACTGAGGATGTGAAGTCATTTTTATTCTAAAGATCAGAGAATAAAATCCTGAATTCAAGATAGTTAGTTGCAAAAGGAAATGCTAGATCACTAAAAACAATGTCTATGTGTAAGTTAAAAGAAGAAAAAGAAGAATCTACTTAAGAAAAAGTATATGATGAAAAATATTGTGGCATAGAGACTTGAAACTCCAAATTTGATCATATAATCAAGCTCAAAACAATGGGGCAAAAGTAAAGATCTTTCTTCGAAGATATCAAAGCCATACGACCATGTTTGTAAACCCTGCCAGATAAGAAAACTTACTTGCACTTCACTAAATCTTAAAACTCTTCCTTCAATGTAAAACATGTCTCATTTCAAATACGGTATTCCAAACAGAGATCTAATCTTCGCAACATCCCCCTTAAGAACAACTTGGGATAGGGATTGAAGGATTTTACAATAATGACACAATAGGAGAAGGAAGGAGGCATTAGAGCCTATCCCCCTTTAATGACAGCTTCGGCTGTGACCCTTTCAGAGTTTGATTCCAGCACCAGCATCCGACCAGACTTTGCGTGACAATCAAAGTGCCATCAAGCTTCCCAAAGACCCACTAACATCGCCGAACAAACACATCAAGATACATGCACTTCATCATGTTTTATTCATGATCAAGTTATTAAACTGCTCTTTTCCCTGCTTAAGATCAAGTTGCGTGACATTTTCACAAAGTCTATTACGTATGGCTTCCAAACTTCGATCTATGTTGGGAGTTCAGAAAGTCAAGGCCATTAAGGGGATAGGCCTTCCCAATGCCTCCTTCCTTCCTATTGTGTCATTATTGTAACCTTCAATCCTATCCCAAGTTGTTCTTATGGGATGTTGGGCTATTTAGACACTTAGGAGTTAGTTAAGATTCACTTTTATCTAATATGTCGTGCTAGGTAAAAGTGTGTTTCTTTAGTATGCATTAGCATGCATTTGTAGTTAGCAACTGGATCAACAATTTATATGTTCCCATAGCGATCCTGACGGTTCATACCTCATCTTTAACGGCCATTGATCCGCGGGTTTAACACCGCATTGGTCCATGATCTCTATTTAAAGAGCATGGAGGGTCACGGTCGTGATGATCGATTGTGAGAAACTCTCTTGCAAAATCTCTCTCTAATCTTTTTACAAGATTAATAAACCGCGCCTATGGTCGCGGCTGGTCGGGCCGCGGGATACTTAGGGTTTTACCACGCGCGGAAAACATTGCGTTGATCTTTGATCCGTTATGTGAGTGTTTTATTGGAAGGTGTTCGCCCTCCTCGTTGAATACCCGTAGGTTGTTGAACAATACCATACCGGACAACACGTATTCCACCGCAGGACTTAACACCTTCAATGACCAATCACATAACCAGATCAAGATCAACACAATCGGCGTTTCTCAGTATCGCAAAACCCCTGCTGGGGAAAACATCCACGGCCCCGAAACTAACCCGCCACTTTGGAGCAAATTTTATTAATGCAAAGAAAAAAGATTACGGAGAGAGTTTCTTTACAGAGATTTTCTCACAATCGATCATCGGTAAATGACCTCCATGCTCTTTTAAATAGAGATCATGGAATTCACCGGGTGTTAAGCCATGATCAATGGCCACAAGATCGAGGAGAGTATGAACCATCGGATCACTTCTATGTCGGGAACATATCGCGGACTCGGCCGGATTGCTTAACTAAAAATGCATACTAATGCATACTAAAGAAACACACTTTAAAACACACTTTTACCTAAAAAAAACATTAGACCAAGTAGATATTAACTAACTACTAAGTGTCTAAATATCCTACATCCCCTTTAAGAAAAAGTTTCACAATCGACATCGGGTAAATGACCTCCATACTCTTTAAATAGAGATCATGGACTAATCGTTTGTTAAGCCATGGATCAATGGCTGTTTAGATCGAGGAGAGTATGAACTAATCGTATCACTCCATGTCGAAATATATCGTGACTGTTTTATTTCTTAACTACAAATGCATAATAATGCATACTAAAGAAACAATACCTTACCTAACGCATATTGTGGGACCAAGTAGATCTTAACTAACTCCTAAGGTCTAAATATCCTAACATCCCCCTACACTCCAACTTGGATAGGATTGAAGGATTTACAATAATGACACAATAGGAGAAGGAAGGAGGCATTAGATCCTATCCCCTTAATGACAGCTTCCTGAAATCCTAACATAGATCGTAGTTAGGAAAACTTCTTCAGCTCAGAAGAGGACTTTGTGAAATGTCCTAACTTGATCTCAGAGGGCAAAAGAGCATCAATAACTTGATCATGAATAAGCTTTCCGATGAACACAGTATTCCAACGTAGTGGGATCTAACACTTTCAGTAACTACTCACATAACTGTATCAAAGATCAACACCGGGATTTTTTCATGGTAAACTCCCATTGAAACATCCACTTCCCAGCCTAACGCTAATTCACTTGGAGCATTTATTAATGCAAAGAAAAATATTACGAGAGGATTTTACAAGAGAGAGTTTCACAATGATCATCACTAAATGACCTCCATGTTTTAAATAGAGATCATGGACCACTGGCAAGTTAAGCCATGGGATCAATGGCCATTAAGATCGAGGAGAGTATGATCCTATTTTGATCATACTCTATGTCGGAACATATCGCGACTATCATCGATTGTCGAATTCATAAAATGCATACTAATGGCTACTTCAAAGAAACACAATTTCTACCTTAACGTATTAGACCAAGTAGATCTTAACTAACTCCTATGTCTAAATATCCTAACAAAACCTCTAGTTAGTAAGATATGGATTTATGCGGGACTATCAAGGGAGAAGGGTACGTGAAAAGAAAATTATTTTATGTCAATTATTGATGATTATTCTAAACTAACATGGGTTGCCTTTTGAAGAAAAAAATTTGAAGCATTTGAAAAATTCAATGTGTTTAAGGCCTTGACTGAGAACCAAACAGGAAAAAATATTGAAGGCAGTTAGGTTTGATAGAGGAGGAGATTTTGGTTCATGGAACTTCAAAGAGTTCTGTGATAAACATGGGATCAAAAGAGAGTACACAATTCCAAGGACTCCACAACAAAATGGAGTTGTTGAGAGGCAGAATAGATCAGTACAACAAATGGCAAGATCGATGATGAATGAAAGGAGCATAACTCAGACATATTGGGTAGAAGCAATTCATACAACCGTTCATATCCTTAAAAAAGCTCATCTCAGACCACACAATGGCAAGACTCCTTATGAACTATGGTTTGGAAGACCTGCTTCAATCAAGCATTTTAAAGTATTTGGGAGTAAATGTTATATCAAGAACAATGATGAAAATATTGGCAAATATGATGATAGGGCTGATGATGGTATCTTCTTGGGTTATGCTACAAACAGTAAAGGATACAAATGTTACAATAAGAGATTGCATAAACTGGTTGATTGTATAAACATAAAAGTTGATGAAGAAATCTCGGTCAGAAATGTAAGCAGTGTTGAACCAAGCACATAAGATATAGTTGAAGATGAAGATGAACAGGTCCAAGGATCAGAAAGGGAAGAATCTGAATTGGATGAAGATAAGAATACTCAGGCTGACACAAATCAATAGAAAGAAGCAAAATCACCTCTCAGAATTGTTAGAAAGAATCATCCTGAAAATCAAATAATTGGAGATATAAATAAAGGTGTTCAAACAAGAAGGAAATTGATTAAAGACTCATAACAATCTCATGTTGTTTTTTTTATCTACGACTGAACCTAATTTTTTTTATGAAGCCAGCCAGCATGATGATTGGATTAGAGCAATGAATGAAGAGCTTAATCAGATTGATAAGAACAATACTTGAGAGCTTGTCCCTAGACCTGAAGATAAGAATGTAATAGGTTCCAAATGGGTGTTCAAAAATAAAATGAATGAAAAATGACAAGTTGTTAAAAATAAAGCCAGATTGGTCTGTAAAGGGTATGCACAAGTTGAAGGTTAGGACTTTGATGAAAATTTTTCACCAGTGGCAAGATTGGAGGCCATCAGAAGGTTCCTTGCATATTCATGCCATAAGAACTTTAAAGTGTATCAGATGGATGTTAAGTCATCTTTTCTTAATGGAGATCTAGAGGAAGAAGTATATATGGAGCAACCTGAAGGATTCTCATTGACAGATAGTCCTAATTATGTTTGCAAGATGAAGAAAGCCTTATATGGACTGAAACAAGCACCACGAGATTGATATTATAGACTGGAAAAATTTTTACAAGACAAAGGGTTCAAGAAAGGTACTGTTGACAACGATCTCTACATTAAGTCTGAAGGCGATAATTTACTAGTTGTTTTGGTTTATGTAGATGATATTATTTTTTGTTGTACTAATGAATCATCTGTCCAGTGGTTTGCTAACTCTATGCAAACAGAGTTTGAGATGTCCTTGATAGGAGAACTGTCATATTTTCTTGGCTTACAAATAAAACAGAGTTCTGCAGGAATTTTTATGTCTCAAGAAAAATATTTGAAAGAGATGTTTAAGAAATTTCAGATGGAGGATTCCTCTCCTGTTAGTAAACCTATGGTGGTTGGTTGCAAGCTCAATAAAGATGATATGTCACCCAATGTTGATCAAAGGACATACCGATCAATGATAGGCAGTCTTCTGTACATCACAACATCCCGTCCTAATATAATGTAAGCTGTTGGAATGGTACGTCACTATCAGTCAGCTCCTAAACAAGTCACTTGGTATTTGTCACAAGGATATTCAAATACTTGAAGGAAACAATGACTTATGGTCTGTGGTATCCCATAAATCAGAATTTTTAGTTAACTGCTTATTCAGATGCAGATTGGGCAAACTGTGTTGATGAGAGAAAAAGCACCAGTGGAGGAGCATTCTTCCTAGGTGACTCATTAGTAGCATGGCTTAGTGAAAATCAAGGATCTATTTCCTTATCAACTATAGAAGCAGAGTACATTGCTGCTGCTACTTGTTGCACTCAGATTTTATGGATGATACAAACTCTTGCAGATTTGAAGGTAACTTACATTGATCCCATTCCACTTCACTGTGATAACATCAGTGCCATCAGTCTCTCTAAGAATCCTGTACTTCATTCAAAATCTAAGCACATACCAATAAAATACCATTTTCTCAGAGAACAAGTTACAAACATAATTGTTCATGTGAATTATATTCCTTCCACAGAACAGATAGCTGATATCTTTACTAAGCCGTTAGCAGCGACCCCTTTTGGATATTTTCATCAAAAGTTGGGGGTTATAACATCTTTCGTCTAATCTGTTCACCTGGTCAGGGGGAGTACTTATTGAATATCTATTGTATTTCTAAGCTTCTTATAGTTGACAGGGGGAGTATGTACTGCAACGGCTCAAGGGGAGCATGTCTCTTCTTTGACATTGATGTCAAAGGGGGAGAAAGTGTGGTAATTTCAAAGATGCTACAATGGTATAATTGGATGTTCTTCAAGGGGTGGCTATCAATGCCAAAGGGGGAGATTGTTGGCATGTTTTTAGACAGAGGTAGAGTATGCGTGTTTGTCATTGATGGAAAATATCACGACCAACAACATAACGATGATTGAATGGCAAGATCAAAAGCTAAACTCCATTTTGGGTATCAGAAGCTAAATCATGTTTTAGACAGAGGCAGAGTATGCGTTCTTTTCATTTATGGAAAATATCACGACCAACAGCACAATGATGATCGCATGGAAAGATCAGAAGCTAAACTCCATTTCAGGTATAAGAAGATAAACTTCATTTCGGAGTTTCGGATACTGGGAGTTAGAGGAGTCAAGAGTCGAGACTTTCAATCACAGTAGTCCCAAAGTTGCGAAATGCGAAACGCCAAAATCCCAAAACAGGCACATCAACAAAGACTCCATTTCGGAGTTTCGCAAACCGGGAAATCAAAGATCAAAGGAAATTTAACCTTTGAAGTAGCGAACCCCGAAATCCAGAAACATGCACATCAACAATGACTCCATTTCAGATTTTCGGATACCGGGAGTTGGAAGTGTCGAAACACTTCACCACAGGAATGAAAAAATGCGAAAAACACCTTTTGGTGGAAGTTTCGGATACCAGGAGCTAGAAGTGTCAAAACACTTCACCACAGGAATGTCGAAATGCCGGAATGCCGAAATGCGAAAAACACCTTTTGGTGCAAGTTTCGGATACCGAGAGTTGGAAGTGTCGAAACACTTCACCACAGGAATTCCAGAATGTCGGAATGCCGAAATGCAAAAAACACCTTTTGGTGCAGGTTTGGGATATCTGGAGTTGGAGTGTCGAAACACTTCACCATAGGAATGTTGAAATGTCGAAATGCGAAATGGAGAAATAAACGTAAGACCTTGCGGATTTAATCCAACAGTGCTGGTTATTTAAGCATCTGATCAAAGGGTTATTGTTGATCTTCATGATTAACTGTTCAGTTACGATTCAGTTAGTAGAACCGAATCATGGTTCTTGGACGGTTGGCGATTCAGTTACTGAGGCATTTTTGCCCAAGAAGATTCGAGGTGTAACTGAAGAGGAATTGTATAAAATAAACACACTGTGACTGTGCATGGTTGGCGATGCTCTGTGAAAAATGAATTGAACTATAGAAAGGTAAAATTACAGTATGCGCAGTGGAAAGAAGACACAGAGATGAGGAACAAAAGATGAATATAACAAAATAGTGGAAGAGAGCAGAAAGTGAAAATATCAAAGATGCATATATGTGAGAAGAAGATAAATCCGAGGTGTGCATGCTGAGACAAAGGATAAGATCAGAAAGCTAAAGAGGATGCAAGAAGGGAGACACTGATGCAGGCAGTGAAGAGTGGAATAGCTGAACAATGATAAGCCTGGTAAGAAAATGAAAACTATTGAATCACTGTAATAAATTTAAAGAAAGCAAAGTTTTATATTTCAGGGTGGTTAGGAGGTGCTAGGGAGGACTGTTGTCCTCAGAGGTTCAATTGGGTGCTTTAACACAGTGAGTTGTAGCTTTCATCTGGTTGCAGCCAGAGAAACCAGGGTGGCAGGGTGGTGCAAGGGAGAACAAGTGTTCTCTGTTATAAAGGTTGGAGCTTGTGTACCTGGAAGTTGGTGCTTCCATCCAGTTGGTGCTAGAATACTCATGGAGTTGGTGCTTCCTTCTAGTGGGTGCTAGAGAAACCAGAGAGTTGGTGCTCTCAAACATGTTGGAGCTTGTAAAATAGAGGTAGTAGCCTCACATTGAGTTGGTGCTCAATTATAGATGATGTACAGAACTTAAAAGACTGCCTATCATTTCGAAGAAGAAGAGGTTTTCTCCCTTTATGGGTTTCCTCGTGAAAATCTATCTTTGTGTATATCTTATGTGTGATTGATGGTCATTATTTATGTTGTCCATATGTTGTATAATATTGATGATCACTTGAAGAAATATTAAGAATGTTTTAATAGACTTAAAATTGTTTATGATTGCACTGTTAGGATGGTAGGAACCAAGTTATTACCAACATATGAAAACAACCAATAAAGTCATTAAAGCTGCACAGTATGTCAAGTTATGACATACACCAAACAAAAGGGGGAAAATGGACAACAATATTACATTTTATGTATACTTTAATGCGATCAGTTACATCATCACATATACACCACACATAACTTCTGACACAGTAGAATCCTATCGCGACATCACACTATTTAAGGAAGGGATGCACCATATGTACGTGCAAGAAAAAAAGTACCATGCACGCCAATGGCTTCCAACCAACTACAGGTTGACAATAGATGATGTATGCATGATCAATAATGATTTGGAATTTGAGTGGAAAATCCCATTAGAAAAAATGGGCACTCGAGAGATGAAGAAGAATAGGACAATGATGATGAAGAAATGGGAGAGGGTTAGGGGGGATGACTAGAACAATGGTGTAGAAGATATGTCAGGAACATCAACAGGAGAAGCGCAATCCCCACTCCCCACAGTAGGAGTAAAATGAAAATATAATGGGAAGGAGCCAACATGAGGTGCACAAAAGAATAACAAAGTGCACAAGGTACCCTCAGTCTATACTTTGACCAATGAAGACATGGACCAAATCGGATACCAAGTATGATATGTCATAAAGGAATTCATTGAGGAAGCAAGTAGGAAGAAAGAAGAGCAGCACCAAAAGGTGCATGATCAATTTCTAACATTACAATATCTCTTGTAAGTAGCCAGAATAACACTAAGGTATAGAGCGGGTGAAAAACCGAGCACAAGTTCGATAGAGGAAGCACATACTGCCAATCTACCTCTGATCGAGCTAGTAGCATGGTGAAACACATTACAAATAAAGATAGATGAAATCGAGTTCCCTACGCCTGAACTACAAGAACAAATGAAGACACTAAGCCACTTGAACATATTGTTGTCACGAATTCCCACACACATATTACAAATATTACAAATAGGCATTTTAAATGAGTTTAGACTCCATGCATATGAAGAAAAGTAGGGAGTTACCAAAGTGATGGATGAAAAGGCTCAGTTGCAACAAAATTACATCACTTTTATACAGAAAAAGAGTGAAGTTAAAGGAAGAGTACAAGTAGCAATGAAGGAAAAGAATGAGGCCAAGGAAAGGGCCAAGAAAGCTCTAAAAGATAAGGGTGGAGCCGAGATAATGGTGAAGACACAAACATCGATCTAGAAGTTATAAAAATAAATTATGGAGGTACCGATAGTAGTAAAGGATACTACAGAGGAGCAAGTTTTGAAAATTGGCGAAGTCATGAAAGGATTTTTCACGAGAATAGAGGACTTATAGATGCACACTATGTTGGTAATGCCACGAGAGGAAATGGAAAGTAGAGAGAGAATGACACTAACAATTGTATCTAACATTAAGAAAGTGGAGGAATAATGCACACAAATCTACAAGGAAAGTGCACAAATTTGGACAGACCTGGTAGAAGATCAAGAGATGAAGGTCGTGGAATAAAAATTAAGGGATGCGCAAGAAAAGGCACAAAAATCTTAAGAAAGCATAAACACCCTTCCACCGATTGAAGGTATGAAAACAATTTTGGAACATAGGTAACATACATAGAATTTGAAAGGATGCGTGATCAATAGAAGATCCTCTAGCAGTGCTTAGGATTGTTGCAAGAAGAAACATTGAGGGTGATAAGAGAATTGGCCATTGCGTAGGGCAAGGTTAAATATGTAGCACATGAAACAGAAGAAAATATTACGACCCTGACTGAAAAGGGGGTAGAATAAATTGTGGAAACTAAGGCATCTATATAAAGGAAGTTGCGATAGTCAAAGAAGCCTCCCAAAAGTTCATCCAAGCATGGAGGGGCACACAACAAGCCTGAGTGGCTCAGGACGAGCCACATGTGAGTGTTGGGGGCCTATTGGACAGGCATTCTGGAAACAATATTCATGAAAAATTAAAAGTGTGGAATATGTGCATAGAATAAGAAGGTAGACAAGGAAGGCTCAACAATGCACAATTGAGGTGCATTCAGGAGTGCACAAAAAGAAGAGTAAAGAAGAGGAATAAAGCAAAGGAATAAATCAGAGAATGAAGTAAGAGAAGAAAGTGGCAGAAAAGGAAGGATGATAACCCGATGTGCTAAATATAGAAGGACGTGCAAAAGCAAGAAGAACAACAGTCATTCAAATGCAACATGTTGACAGAAAAGCAAGTAAAAGTAGCCTGAACATCAAGTCTGTTAATATCCTGAATAGATTTGAATACAAAATACCACAATAGTACCAAATATATCTGAATACAATCACAACACAAGATATATGAAACAATGTAGAAAACCATGACTTTATTATATCAAACCCTTGAGGTAGGGAAACACCATACAATGGATCCTATTATGGAAGAGATCCTATCTTGTTCACTTGCATCTTCGAAGGGGAAACCTCCTAATGAGATTTAACTCCAAATGCAATACTCTCTTCATATCCCATTACATTTATTGAACCCCTTTATATAGTGCTACCATCACCTAAGAACAATATAGAGGAGGAATCTTCTAGAAGTAGAACCTTCTAAGAAGTCCTCTTACATTTATTATATCTAACTACCATAGTGGGACTTATTTAATAATATAGTGGACCTAGTCCACCTTACAATGAATGGCCTCCACTATTATCACTATGGGCCCTCTGGGTACCCCCACTACCTCTATAGCTACCTAACATTCCACTCCCCTTAAGAAAGTGTTGTCCTCAATGCTTGATGTACAACCACATACTAGGGTCCCATGGATAAGTGTGAACCATAGTGTTGAAGTAGACTAGAGAACTAGGGTCCCATTGAGAAATGGAAGCCACCATGTTGAAGTAGTCCAACTGCCATTGTAAACTAGGGTCCCATGTCCAATTTCTCATGTGAACCCCACACAGAAGATATTGACACCCAATAACCAACTGAAAATGATGCTCCCAATACTGAAACCTATCATGTGGATCCAAACAAGAATATCCATCCACATAGTGAGAGAGGATCAAATCTGAATCTAGAAGGAACAATACCATTGTAGAATATGCAGGCTAGACGCTGATAATTATAACTAGTTCTTGATGTGGGACATTGATGTTCTCTACAAAATGTGGAGTAGAGTCATCAAATAAAATATGGAAGTGGTTGTCATCCCAAAAATGACAACTATCCATATACCAATCATCACAATCAACCTCAAAATCATACCAAGCATTCCTTGATTATATTCATCCCTGATGTATGCCATAATAAATCTCTCCTGCATGCAATCCAATTAATCTTGAATACTATGAAAACTATCATTGAGGCCATCTTCAAGGTCATGCAACCTAACATGCAATGTGCCAGGCAATGTGTCATACAATTGAGATTTGAATGCTTTAGTAATTTGTAGAATTTCTTTGAGGGTTTGAGAGGAAATAGCCATCTGAGAACCCTATGAAAATTTATGAACTCTACAGTCCCACCACCGCCACAAAACCCCCCAAAAAATAGAACAAGGGTTTAAAAATAAATCATTGCAGAAAATCACGGTTTTTTTTGGAAAAACCCTGAAAAACAGTTGAATTTAAAATGCTCATAACTTTACTTCCTAGACTCCATTTTAGTTGATTTGTTTTTTGAAATTGAATATTTTTCCGAGATGAATTCAAATACCCAATTCGTTTGTCAAAATTCATCTCATAAATCTTCATATCTGAACTTGAAGTGCGTCGCCCTCTTTTTCTTCCCTAGAAAAAATTCTGCAAAAAGAGCAATAAATTCTTCCCTTCTTTGGCCAAGGAAAGTGCTCTGATACTACTTGTTAATATCCTGAATATATATGAATACAAAATACCACAATAGTACCAAATATATCTGAATACAATCACCACACAAGATATATGAAACAATATAGAAAACCAGGGCTTTATTATATCAAACACTTAAGGTAGGGAAACACCACACACTGGATCCTATTATGGAAGGGATCCTCTCCTATTCACTTGCCTCTTCGAGGAGGAAACCTATTAATGAGATTCAACTCCAAATAAAATACTCTTTTCATATCCCATTACATTTCTTGAACCCCTTTATATAGTCCTACCATCACCTAAGAACATTCCAAAGGATGAATCTTCTAGAAGTAGAACCTTCTAAGAAGTCCTATTACATTTATTATATCTAAATACCATATTGGGCCTTATTTAATAATTTAGTGGACCTATTCCACCTTACATTGAATGGCCTCCACTATTATCACTATGGTCCCTTTGCCCCCGTCACCCCCCCCGACCCCCACTACCTCTCTAGCTACCTAACAAATTCAACTTGAATTATCATGAATTGTAATAGAATTTTTGGGATGCGAAAAGTAGGTTTTTAAGCCCTATAATTTATGTATAAATACGTAATGGGTTGGGAGAATAGGGGTTCTTTTGGAGAGGTATTGTATGTTCTGTGTTGTTGAAAAAGAGAGTGACATAACAGACTAAGAGGAAAAGAGTCTATGTATGAATGTTAAGGAGATGATGGAGAGAGAGAGAGAGAGGCTTTCACTATAGAGTGGATAGGCTAGGAGAAGGAAAAAATAGCATGATGTATCTTTGTAAGCGTAATGCGCAAGCCTGAGACAATTACATAAAGAATAATAAAGAAGCCAACTATTGTGGACGTAACTCAAAATTGGGTGAACCACGTTAACTACTATGTTTATTTGTCTTTTATGTGATTGATCATGGGTACTTTCTTCATGCATGTTAGACTATAATTGTTTTCCATGTAATCATTGCATAATAGTATGAATGTTACAATACTTGGTTTCAATTGTAATATAAATTATAATGGTAATAAATGACTGAATTCACTAAGTAACCTAAGAAGAAAAAATATAGAATAATGTGCACATAACAGATAGGTAAGAATGACAAATATGATCACCTCCCATTCCCTCACTACTGCAGAAACTTGGTTCTTGCAGCCCCAATAGATGCCTTAGGTGAGACTTCATCTACATGTAGGTGATGTTGAAAGGAGGCCGGTGTCTGAAGGGTTTTGTTGGTCAAGATAATTCGAACCTAGGGTCTTACAACCACACATAACACCAACAGAGTTAACATTACCACTAACACATACCAATACCTCTCTAGTTTCACATCTTTATTCTTGAAAATTGAATATTGATAGGTCATATAAGAGTGATTTTCATTTGATTGCAATAATGTGAAATATCCTGACATCATGATTGACAAGGAATTTTTTATTTAAAATTTATTGTGCATGGGGAAATTATTTAATGTCTTTCTATGAAGGGATAAAGGGATCTTGAAAGGCCATGAAGAATTCAAATTTTATCCTTCGACTACCAAATGGATAAAAATACTGCATATTCTAAAAGTCCAACACTTTGGCCCTTTGTTGGAATTCCAGTCTAATTCCCAGAGTCACCTTATAGTGGAAACCACCCCTCTTACATTCCTCCTAGAGGAAAACTACCTCCCAAGGACCCTATCATGTCCAACCTCCCATGTTACCACCTTCACTCATCAACTTACAACCACCCTCAACATTCTCTCTACACCAACCTACATTTGATAACCAATTTGACCCTCCTCCCCTCCAATTTCCTCCATTTTGAAATGGTTATTTCATCTACATTATTGCTCGTCTTCCCCCGTTTTATGCACTAGGTTTTATCTCAGTGAAAGCTACCACCTCTACCAATAAGAAGACTCATTCTCTTTGTTTCATTGATGTTTGTGTTGAATTGAGGAGAGTTCCCCAGCGAGACCTTCCACCTCCAATGATAAGAATAGCCTATGCCATCTATTTTTTTCGTATTTGTGTTAAGTTGAGGAGAGTCTCTCAATGAGAGGAGAGACCACTAATAACAAGAAGATCCAAGATGAACTCCCTCTATTGAGTGAATCCATGAATATGGTTAATACTTTTTAGTGAAATGTAGTGATGAAAATTTGATATTTTACATATTTTTTAAATTAAATCCCTCAAAACTTGTATAAGCCTTGGGAATTTTGATGTGCAATAAAAAAATAATCTATAGGGAATTGCAATTGATTTCTAATGATATTTGCATTTAATTAAATTCTTGTCCTTGCAAATTTCCAAAAAAACCTAACAAGTGACTTTTGTTCCTGTCAAATATTCAGTGTTCAATGTATAATTTTTGAAAGAAAAATATACAAAAACAATCTATACAAAATATATTAGATCTGGTTTTTTTTTTAATATATATATATATATATATATATATATATTAGAAATTATATATTTTATTATTATTTGAATCTAACCAATTAATATTTGAATTGCATTTTATACAACTTTGTGTTCCCTTCAACTTTTTTCCTAATGTTTACATAAATTGAAAAAAAAAATACCCTTTTGAAGAGAAGACATCCACATGGACCACACATTTTGTATATAATTTTTTGGTTGTGTAGTTTTTGTGTGACTAATGTTTCTCTGAGGGCCTTTGTAACTACAAAAAGTATAAAATTAAAAAAAAAAAAAAAAAAATTGTATAAATTTTAAAAGAAAATAAAATACGAAACTCAAACTATGGAAACGATATGCCATTAGATAGAGGATTCACTAAATATATCCTAGCATCAACTCCACCACCTAAGATGAAAGAGATGAAGGGGTTTCACCCCATGAATTTTTCAATTGCATACAATCCTATAGCAAAGGGGTTGTATTTCAGGATTTACAACCCTTGATTGAGAAGTATAACCGGATTGATGGTTTTTTATAAAGCTCGATCAAAGGCTTATCAAGCATTTTCATAATACTTTAGTCGAGGATTAATTAAACCCTCAATTGGTTTCTTTACGGGTTACTGAAAATAACGTGATCGAGATAGAGGCCTTCACAACGAAAAGTAAAAAGGATAAAAAAAACTAAATTTAAACCTACATAATCTAATAATTATCAACAAAACTAAATATAAACCTACAAATATAAGTTGCCCATTTAGAAAGATAAAATAGAAAACATTGGGGAGTCTATTGCCAATTCTATCTTAAAAATCCATGAATAAATTCTTTATAAACCACCAAGAAAGTATATGACAACAAAGTTAATTCCCTAATTATCAAAAAAATATATATCCTCCACATCATTGATAATAATATATTCTTGAGTGATAATAATATATTCTTGAGTGAAAATGCTTATAACGTGAAAATTGCCTAGATAAGTGAGTTCATTTAAAAAGGTAAAAATAAAGAGGATTGAGGAGTGTATCACCAATTCTATATTGAAAACCCACCAAGAGATTCTTTATCTTGATTTTTTAATGTATTTATCACAAAAAAATGATTCATAAATTTATTATAAAAAATGACCTTGATTGAGTTCTATAGCTTAATCAAGGGTTTACTTAACCCAATTGAACACCTCAATCGAGGACTTATCTAAGCACTCAATCAAGGTCTTAATACCTTAATCGAGTGATTTTTCATGCTCTCTGTAAGGTCCTCTCTAACAGAACCTAGAATTTCATAAATTTAAACATAACATTTCTATTATAATTTCTTTACGGTTCTATATTCAACAAAATAATAGTTTATGGCTCAGCAAAATTCAAAATGGGCAGCATGATATAAATAACATATTGAATAACATACACAACATAAATAACATATTGAATCATCATACGATAATGAACATGCCATAATAACGAACAAAAATACCTATCAAGTGATTTGTTTCCCAACTCTGTCTGTCCAAGCTGAAGCTGAAACTGTGCCCAAGATGCTCTGCCAAACTCTGCCCAAAACTGAATCTTTCCTCCTAGCCAGCTAGGAACAGAGCCTATCCGACTCCCTAGTTCCAGGATTCCATAAGGATTTCTGGACCCTGAGCCCAAAACTCCCAGCAACAGATGCTCCCTTGTAACAATCCACCAAACTCCAACAAGTTCCTCAAGCCAAAAACCAGAAATACTGTCACCCAATCTCCAAAAAAAAAAATGCTCCAATACAGTCTCCCAATATCAAAATAACGCTCACTCAAAAAATCCCCTTCTCCCGAGTGTTTTTCCCCTTCATATCCTCCTTTCCCCTTCTCCCATTCACCACCTTCTCCCTTTCATTAAGACTCACCCACCTTATCCCTCCATTCAATACCAACCACCTTATCGCCTTCTCTTTATTGGTCCCATCATTCGATACAATTAATAATTAATAATTTATTAAACATATATTTAATCATTAAATTAATTAATTAGTTAATTAAACCAATTCACATTCAACAAATATTTAACCAGGACAATTAATTAATTAATTATTTAAACTAATATACTTTAAACAATTAATTAAACCATGACAATTGATTAATACTTAGGGTTGTTACATACACCCACCCTTCAGGAAACTTCGTCCCGAAGTTAAGGTATTTTTTTTTATACAAGGGAAAAGACACATGGTTCACACATTCACATCAAATAACCGACATTATTAGTAAGTAAGTCAAGGAAACTCATACATACTAGTGTACATGTACAAGAAATGCATGTGTAGCTAGTACATACAAGTCTCGTGCATGTACTAATAAAAATAATTATCACCCTTATAGTAATTTATGTATGCATCCAATCCAATCAATAAGACTATTCATTTTATAAAAGATAATAAACCAATGAAATGTTCATGAACTCACTTAATTACCATAATCTAGCTCAACAATTTTATTTAGACAATTGTGGTTTAGTTACGTAATTATGAATATTCATATATGCACATTTTCTTTTCAGAAGGAAAGACAATAAATTCCACCATAAGACGAATCTCTATACACTCTCAACTATTTCTACTCATCCTTCCTCCCTAACTTACTTCCTTATTCCATTCCTATCCTTCCTCTACTAGACTATCTTGGAGCGTCAACTATATTGACCTAATTCCAAATAGAACCCATAAGCGGAAGTGTCACTATCTTGACCAAGCTTCCTCAGCAGGCAACTCACAGTCATCATCACACGTCTAGGGGAGTGTGAGCTAACACCGTCCTCCCATGACTCCAGGTTTTAGAGGATAC
>SNQJ01S0029319.1:95236-105555 GCA_010110895.2 Picea sitchensis | reverse complement strand
CAAGTCCCCTTTCTTCATTGTGCCTTTGGATTTCATCAATAGATCAGCTTATACATTGGTGATATTGGTCCATTTGTACTTATTTTTCATTTGTTTCATATGCTCATAGTTTTTATTTGTTTTAGTTTAATTCTTGTTTATAAATTTGTTGTTTTTCTTTCTAACCTTTCCTTTCACAGCTGTCATGCCTAGCAGAGCCCAATTGGGCATGTAAGCACCTTTTATTTGCTCACCTAGTGACAAATTGGGTGCAAACAATCATAGTACTTAATTGTTGGCATAGAGGCAGACCCGGGGTTCACGCTCAAGAGTGCACCAACAAACCCTAACTACTGGCCCTTTTGGAAACACCTGCAAAGAAGATGAAGTCTCACCCAAGGTAGAGGCAGGGGTGGTTGCAGGACTCAAATGTCTGCAACCTTAGCTGGGACACATATATGTGATTATAGCACTTATCATTTATCTAGCATGGTTTATTCATCAATATTCAACCCTTACAACACTTCGCATATAGCACAGAGAATCACAGTATATACTTAGATTCGCGAAGACTTAACACTTAGATACAACAAGATAGATTGGATTCACCATATTAGACACTAAGTATCTTATATATCGGATCTAACATTCATTCCTATATCAGAAACACAAAGCATAACTAAATCTATTTAATCACATCACGCACTTAGCCAAGAAGGAGATAAACACATTAGGTCGAAGCACAAATCACTATACAAAAAGTTATCGTGGTTCACCCCCACACTAGGGCTATGTCAACAAAGTCTTCTCCTTTTTATTATCTCAGTCAAGCGGTTACAACACAGAGTATCAATGACCCTTACTTAGCACAGGACAAAATATCTATGCATCTCGCTAGATCCTTCTTCCTTGCACTTCAACACAAAACTACAACAACTTGCACTTAGATTTTCAAGCTCCTTATAATCATGCACATAGCACTTGCAATATACATCTGATCACACAGATCTAGTTACTAGCACTAAGCCTTTAGCTATACATCACATAGATGTACTACCGTCCTCTACTTACATTGCCTAAGTATCTATTTATAGATTACAAAATGGGCCTAAACGCGGGTAAACCCATGGGATGACATCCCTTTCCTATTACATCAACCCAAAACGCTAAAGTGACCCAAAAATAGGTCTAGTTTCCCTAATGTTCGCTTCACGTTGTGCTCCATCTTTGGCAAGTTGTCGCAATCCCAAAAATGGTCAAATATGACCAAGTATTATTCAAAACTTGGTCAAGGGCCAACATTAACATATCACTTAGGCCATAACATTCATTAATCTCTAACCCCTATTCACATCATAGGTTAAAACCCTAATTACAGATCAACGCAGTAACAACCAAGATCCAAGCATATCTAACCATTCAACACATAGCATCAAAGTAGATCTAAAATTCATTCATATCATAAAGAACTAAGCATCAATTGGACCTATCATACATATATATTAAGCAATTAAGTACATAAACAACATGAACATCATAGCACAAGCACATCGACACAAGATATACGTGGTTCACCCCAGTGTGGGGTTACATCCACCAACTCTTCTTCTTCTTTATTAGCCTCTTCCAATCTTCCAACTCTGCACAGGACAAGAGATCTATGCACACCTCGCCAGATCCTCCTTCCCCGAGTTAGGTTAAAGCATAGATCCTTACACATTCTGTGCACAAAACCTTCACAACTATTTTCACTTAGCACTCTGGCTTACATATCTTGCACAAAGCCCACTTATCTCAAAAACTTGACTCTTGACCCATGGGCCGACATACCATACCCATTACATAATCCCTAAAACCAAAAAATATCATAAAAGGGGGCAAGATCCTATGATATCCGCTTTGCCTGGGCACTCCATCTTTGACCAGCCTGTCGAAGTCCCAAAAAATGGTCAAAAATGAACAACATTTCCTCAAAACTTGGTCAAGGGCCAACAAGCCTCGAACACTCACTTGTGACTCATCCTGAGTCACTCTGATATGGGAAAATCTTCTTCGAAGGCCTCAAGCTTAGCTCGAGCTGCCTCGACTTGCTGCTTTGCCACAACCTCCTGGTCGACAAACTCCTGAATGAATTTCTCGGTGAAAGGCCCTTCCAAGCGTTCTTCCACCGTGGTGACCACTTGTTCCAGCTATGCACCTTGTCCCTCAATCTCTTCAAAAAGTGTGCAGGCTTCGTCCTGCACCAACTAAAGTCTCTGGGTCACTTCCATGACTCTACTCTGGATTGCATTAACCTTCTTCTGAACTGCATGCACCTCCTGTGACCTTTTCATATTTTCTACTGCTGACAACTTCTTTAGCTATGCTTGCATTGTCAATGCTTGTTTCTTCGTCTCCTAGAGTTGTGCCTCCAATCTCCTAAGCTTCGGGTCTTCTGCAAGACACTCATAGGTCTACACACTTCAGTCACTGAGTTTCTTATATTCCAAGGCTAATGCCCTGATTCTTTCTACTACGCCCCTGGTAGTTTCTTCTCTCTAATCCCGAACTCCCCGCGGAGTGCTCGACACTGCTTGCAGTTCCATTTATACAACCCTTGCTTAAAGCTACTGAATGGATTCAGTGAGCTTCCCCACCTGGCTCTCAGATTTTTCTTCTTCTATCTGTGTCAGGCCTGGCATAGAGAAAAATGCTCTAGCCACTGCCTCCTTGACCGCAGTCTGCTCTGTGAGAAGCTGGTCTTTTTCTCTCTGGATCTTCTCTTTCTCCTCCTCAAACTTCGCGCGGAGGTCATATTTTTCTTGCTGCACAAACCTAAGTTGATCTAAGGATTCCTCCTTTTCTTTCTTCAAGGCCTCTGTGGCTTGTTCCTTTTCTTACTGTACTCGTCAAAGGCGATCCTATGTCGCATTTGTTAATCTGTATAGTTGGACAAGCTCATCTCCCACTTCTATACCTTTTGATGTCGATGGAACTATAGACATTGTGCGGCTTGCAAAGAGGGCTTGTTGTACCCCTTTCAGCTTCGCTTCGATCCTATTATACATGGTTTCCTACTTTGATTTGTTCCATTGCAAAATATCTTCCGAAGTGTCTTCTACAGCTGCGATTACGAGGTCAATGTCATCCACTATGAGCACGGTTTGTAACTGGGGCTTATTGGCTTGTGACTTCTTCTGCTCCAAAGTTTTCTTTGGAGAAACATTTATTTTCTTTGATGTCTTGGCCTCTGTAAGGGGATCCTTACGCGGTGTCACTTCACCCTTGTCTTTCTTTTCTTATTCCCCTTCCTCCTCTTGGTTTACTTCATCACCTCCTCCTCCTCCAAGTGAGTCAACTGCAGTTTTCTCTGATGTGCTATTTATTTCCTGCACTTATTCCTTCTTCTTCGTCTTCTTGGAATTACTCAGTCCATCGTATTATTCTCAGGTGACCATAGGATTTCTAATGAGGTCGGGTTCGAAGAGATCTGTTTGTTCGACTGGTACAAGGAATTCTGTAGGCCATTCCTTGGTTTTCTCCTCCATATCTTCCTCGGTCATTTTGTAATAGGACTGCAACTCTTCCTTGTTTTCATCCTTGCACACAGTGATATATATCAAGTGCCTGCTGGTGCAGAATTTCGCAAGTGGACTGAACCTATGGACTGTATTTGGTGTCATGCAAGGGAAGCATTCAATGGACCTGTTCAGTTGTAAGTAATAGATGTGGAACACCACATTTTACTACCATTGCTTCACCATGTCACTCGAATACCACAGGGTAGTGAACCTCACGACCAGTGGTTCAAACTACTCAACCTCCGGGAAAGTCACTCCCTTTGGAATATCCCAAGCGATAAAGGCAACGAGAATCAACAACTATCTAAAGTGAAACTTGTATCCCAGGTCCTGTGCTTCGTGACAATCCTTCTCCAACTGGTTGATAAGGTAGCTCACCCAGTTCATTTTCATTCCTTCAACACATTTTCCTGTGAGGTCGACGATGAACCCCGTGACTTGCGTTGGTCTTTTCTTCCTGATGAGCCTACCAACGATAAACTAGAAATCTAGGCACACTGCGCCATCTTGGATGGAGGCTACCTTGTAGCCCTACTTCCCCTTATCTACATCGTCGTAGGTGTCTTTTATTCACTGTGCTAGTGTGAGATCTGCAACCTTCCTTGGGTATAATTTCTGAGGGTTTGGTCCCTACATGCTGAATCCAGTGATCATGTGGATCAACGTCGGATGCATAGTCATGCGTCTATCTAGCCATAGATAAAACCCATGGTAGCACGACAAGAGGATTTTAACACACGCATTAACCTCCTGATGTCTATTGAAGTGGGGTAGCTTCATGACATTGAATATGGTGAACCTCGCGATCTCCTTAGTGCATGTCTAGGGGAATATCTTCGGCTTCTTCCCCATTGTATTTTTCAAGTACTTATGCAGTGTGAGCAACGCATAATTATTCCTATCTCCCAGGTTAAAATCATTGATCTTAAGGTCAGGTATCATTCCTAGTTGCATTCCCACTACGCGTATCCCCTTCGGGAGGTACGCAGTGATGACGGTGTACTCGAAATATCTTGGAACATTGTCACGAATAACCGCGCCAGCTAGAGTGGGATGTAGTTGGGCAAGATTGACGGGATGAGATTCATGTTCTCTAGGTCATCACGGTTCTTTCTTCTTTTATCTATCGCAGTTTTGGATAGCCCAGATCGACGTGCAGTCGAGGGGGATGCTTGCAATCCTCTCTTCGATGAGGCCTATACTACTGCGTACATGACCTTGTCAGCCATAAGGTCTATCATGATCTCTTCTATCGACTTCTCTACTGCTCTAAGGTCGCCCGATATGCACGCTCGAGGTCATATATCGTGGGTAGTTGGAAAAACACTCAGGGTAAGTAAAACGAGTGGCGAGGTCTCAAAATCATAGCACAATGGTAATCAATTCTATGTGGGCTCAGATAATTAAAATTTGCAAAAGTGTCCCCGGTGAGACATTCGACGGATTAAATAGACAAAGTCATAGTGGATTCCTCCAACAGACAGGAATGACTCAATCAATTCGTTATGGTGCAGTCCCAATGGTCCAATGGCGATATTTTTCGACAATAACTGCATTTCTAGCCATTCCAGAGCGTCATTCTAACGGTCGGGACGCCTCCAATGGTCATATTGATTTGTCGTGGCGAAGTGCCAGTCTGCGTTTTACTGCTATTCCAGCGAGGTTCAAGTTCTGCAAGCCTTCTTCCTGCGAAGTCTTCACTAGAACCTCGTTCAATTTTTGTAGCTTTGCTTTCTTTTTACTGATATTTCTTACTTTCTTTCCTGTGATCTGAGTCGCGGGATCCCTCTTTCCATTTTTATTCTTATCTAATCTTAGCTTAGTAACTTTTCACTGCTGAGCGTCTTTCACAGGGTTCGAGGGTAATACTTCTTCTCTCACTGTTTCTGGGTTAGGGTCTCTTCTCTTGTGCATGGATAGGTTCTTTAAGCCTTCTTGCATTCTTTCAACCTCGACAACTAGTTCTCTAGCCCTTATTGCTTCGACTTGGCCTCATGTTCTTTTACTAAGAGCATTATTCTCCTAGTCATGAAATCCCTTAATTCTTGTTTTTTCTATTCTATATCTTCCTCTTCTTCTTTCCTTAGGATTTGATCTTTCTTAATCCAGGTCCTTCCCAATAAAAGTGCAAAAGGAGTGTGGTTCTCAACAAACTTAAAGACCTCAAATTCTTCTTCCGTCGATGCTCCATGAGAAAGCATAGGTACATGAGTAAGTCTTCCTCATAGGGTTATTATCTTTCCTTTAAACAATCCTATTCCTCCCAATGAAGGAATCATAGCAGGTTTTCCCAAAATTTCCCAAGTACTTTCTGTCATGATATTCACTTGTATTTCCTCATCCAGAACACAGTCTATGTTGAAGTCTCCTATTCGTATTTCTATGCACTCCTCTTTTAATATCTCTGGTAAACTGATGTCTCTATGATCACTCATGATTTATTTCATCTGCAATAATAGGGTCTTTGATTCTTTTTGGTGTTCTAGCATATACTTAGTCTCTTGACCTGCTTCATGGTTTTCTCGTCTCATATTCATCTTTTCAACTTTAACAATCATTCTAGGACAATACAAAACCTCATGACCAACAACTTTGCAACAAAGACAAATATGACCTGTACCAGGGCATTCCTTAGCAACATGTCCCAGTCTTCTGCAAATATAACAAAGATTCAATCCTCTCTTTCTCTTAAACGATCCCCAACCTTTCATGTACTATGCATTGGGATCACAGTGATGAACCTGCAAAAAATTCTTTCTAGGGTCTTGCATCCACTTGTTAGTCCAAAAATGCTTTCTATGCATAGGAACAACATATCTTCCACTATTTCTATCAGATCTATTCATATCAAATCTTCTCTCATCTAGTTGTGCCCTAGTTTTCACACCATGACAAAATCTATCAAACATACTTAGATCCATTCTTTTGAAAAAATTTCTACTTATCTTACCTTTGCTAGAGCACAAAACTCTAAGATCTTACCTCTTTTCTTCAGATCTGATTCCGTTCTTAGCACAAGTAGAATATTTCGCACTACAACAATAGATCTACGCACAAAGATTTATCTCTTCTTCAGTTCCCAACAATCTCAGTTTCAGGTCCCGACAACAGAACCATTTGTTGGCATGGGGGCAGAACCAGGGTTCAACGCTTCAAAAGTGCACCAAAAAAACCCTAACTACTGGCCCTTTCGGCAACACCTACGAAGAAGATGAAGTCTCACTCAAGGTAGAGGCAGGGGGGTTGTAGGACTCAAGTGTCTACAACCTAGTTGGGACACAGATCTGTGATCATAGTACTTAACAGAGCACTTAGCCAATAACATTCATTAGTCTCTAACCCCTATTCATATCACAGGTTAAAACCCTAATTACATATCAACGCAGTAACAACCAAGATCCAAGCATATCTAACCATTCAACACATAACATCAAAGTAAATCTAACCTCCCTTCATATCATAAAGCACTAAGCATCAACTGGACCTATCATACATCTAGATTAAGAAATTAAGTACATAAACAATATGTACATCATAGCACAAGCACATCAACACAGGATATACGTGGTTCACCCTAGTGTGGGGCTACATCCACCAACTCTTCTTCTTCTTCTTTATTAGCCTCTTATAATCTTCTTACATGCATAGAGCCACAAAACCAACTCCGCATGTGACAAGAGATCTGCATGCACCTCACCAGATCCTCCTTCCCCGAGTTAGGTCAAATAATAGAGCCTTACATAGTGCGTGCACAAATCCTTCACAACTATTTTCACTTAACACTCTGGCTTACATATCTTACACAAATCCCACTTAGATCTCAAAAACTTGACTCTCACTTACATCACCTAGATACTTATTTATACATTACAAAAGAGGCCTAAACATGGGTAAGACCCATGGGTTGACATCCCATACCTGTTACATAAGCCCTAAAACCCAAAAATCCCATAAAAGGGGGAAATATCCTTGGATCTCTGCTTCGCCTTGGTGCTCTGTCTTCGACCAGACTATCGAAGTCCCAAAAAATGGTCAAACATGACCAGTGTTTCCTCAAAACCTTTTTAAGGGCCAACACTCTTCCATGATCCCATCCACTTGCTTATGATGCAAAGAGAGGTTCTGTGTAGAGGCCACAGAGGTGGTGGTGACCTTATTCTTATTGTGAGCATGGATCACAAAGAAGATGAACTTCCTGATCTGTGAAATGACCTTACTACATTGCTTATCAGAGATTAAAGAAATGGAAGTAGGTGATGCTACCTCTGGTATCTTGTACAATTGTCTACCCAAAGTAATAATAACACTGCGAGGTCTAGACTCATACACAATATGACACTTCAACAAACATGGTTGTCCTAAAAGAACATCACAAAATTCAAAAGTATAAATATCACACAATACCTCGTCTTTGAAAGGATTGATGCCACGTGGTAGACTACACTATTGGGTGACACAAAGATATCTTCCTTAGTGAAGCCAACCGATGGTGTAGGGATGTGGGTGTCGTTTCATCGACAAGTCTAGTTGCTTGACAACGTTTGCTAATATCTGGTTCTTCTTACTGCCACTATCGAAAATGAAATGAAGCAGATCCCCCTTTACCCTCATGTGTGAGTGAACGAGGCATTCCCCTTTGTTTGGTTCTTCCTGTTTTCTTGGATGAAAATTGCTGGTAGTGACAGTGGCGCTGGGTTTAACATCGATAATCTGATTCCCTCCTTCTGGATTTTATTTGGAGTCTAAATCAATATTTGACTAGGAAGCCTTCAACTTGACCATGAGTGACTACTTGAAGCGACGTTCTTCAATGTTGTGCCAAGGGATTTTATGGTATCCACACCATTTTCCTGTGTCCTTGATCCGAAATTGGATCCAGAAGCCTGACAGGGCTTGAAAAATAATCAAAAATGAAAGTGCTCAGAATGCGACGAAACCAATGTCATTGCATCCGTCTTGTCTTCCTGATTCCGGTTGTATATTTACTTCGTCAAACGGGCTCCGTATGGAGAAGATATCACGTTCTGTCTGAAAACTCAAACAGGTAAAAAAAGGGATGACTGTACAGTCCGTACAGTCCACGTGTCATGCTGACTGTGCAGACCGTACGGTCCGTACAGGTGACGTGGCAGCTCCAGCAGATGACACGTGGTAGCCTCTGGTGGCAACACGTGGCAGAATGTGGAAGGTTGATTGGCGTATGGATGGACCAATGCAGAGGTGACACATGTCACCACTATAAGGGTGACACGTGGCACGGGTGACGTCAGCAGCTGACGTGGTAGGCTGACAGGGCAGACGTACGGTAGATGATGTGGTGTATGATGATTGGCAGGCATGGTCGAATCAGATGGTGACATGTGGCATTTCATTGGCTAATGGTAAGGTGCCACGTGGCCCAACCATGGGCTGCCACGTGGCACCCCTTTATTGGTTTATGGTTATTATGTAAAACTATTGGAGTCCATGGGGTTCGACCCCGGGACCTCCCCACCGCTTGAGCGCCTTCGCAAAAACCATCTGGCCAATGGACTATCAATTGTGCCTTGTTATATATACCAACTCATATATATTTAAGTTTAATGTTTGTAACCGTTGGCGGGGGATCGGGTCGGGGCTTAGCCCCGGCCCGCAGTCGTTTGATTGCACATATGACCATAACACATATCATATAGCCGACTGTTGGTGCGCGGGGTTTTTAAAACTAAGACCCGTGGTTCTATGCTTTATACCATATGCCCATGACCGGAGCGGGAAGTTAATATGGCTGGCACGGTTGTAACCGTTGGCTCCTTTTTATTATAGCGCGAGGTCCTATGACCCATATGCCCAGGTGCCTAGGCGGTTAGGGGCTGGCGCGCCCTTAACCATCCTATGGTTTGCACCGTTGGCACGGTTGTACCCGGTGCTGGGTTTTCACGTTATTTATTGCATGTGTGCCAGGTTCATTTCAGAGGGGTGCAATTTGTAGATGCAGAGACAACAAGCTTGAAGGAGAAGACTTCTAGGAGGTCTAATTTCTTCATTTTTCGACCGATTGAGGTGCCAAAAGAGCCCAGATGGGGGTTTTTGGATGCCCTGAAGCCATAGGAGCAGTCAAAGAAGAGTCATACTAAAGGGAAACCAAGCCAAATCCATTTTTATGCAGAGATGCTTTTGAAGAGGAGACGTTGTCGGACCATTTCTGGGAGCTCTGGACGTCCATTTTGTGTGTCGTTTTCTTTGTAGGGTTCTTGAGATCTAGACGAACATGACCAGATCAGTCTTGTATCCATTTTGCATTGTAGTGATGTACTTTTGAGATTTTGATCAGAAATAAAGAAGCCTCCCCCACAGAGACAAAGGCCCGGAGACGTAGGCAAAGTTGTGCCGAACTCCGTTATCAATCTGCGTGTTATGGTTTGTTGTCTATTATTTCATTTCAGATCTGCATATGTGTATATGGATGTTATGATTCCTCTTATTTTCTCATTCTTTCACTAAGTTTCTCAAATGGTTAATTAACGCATGCAAAATTAAAACTCAACCATAGTCATTAAAAGATCCTACGGATCAAGTGGTATCAGAGCCAGGTTGACGTTTGGATTTGAGTTTTGCATGTTAACTAGGGAAAATCTACAGCGTGGTGAAGGAGAGCTTGTTGCAGAGAATCCATTAATTGGATTGAGAAAAAGAGCTTCTCACAGCGAGAAGATGGCATCGGAAGAAGGGATTTCTCAAGATGAGAAAGAGTTCTGAAAAACATTCCTTGCTATGTCGGAGATGGTGAAAGTCTTGTAC
>SNQJ01S0029319.1:78446-95226 GCA_010110895.2 Picea sitchensis | reverse complement strand
ATCAAATGCACATAACAAAACAGTGCACAATCAAATTTGCAATTTCATCTAAGTATGTGGACGAAGTAACTTGTGATGTTGTGTCGTTAAGAGAATGTGGAATGATCTTAGGTATTCCATACTTATTTGATCGTAAGGCAATCTTCTACAAGACAAAGAATCAATATCAATTCACTAAAGCAGGTCATGATTATGTGGTTCATGCTCATCGTGTTAAAGAAAATAAAACGCTTCAAACAAGGGAACAATTAACGAAGGCAATGCAAGTATGCAACAAACCAATAATTTTTTCAAATGAAGTAATTGATCTTAAGCAAGAACAAAATATGGTTGTTGAATGGAAAATCAATCATAAGTTTCTTCAAGATAAGCTCATGTTGTGCAGATATCTAAAATATATCAGTTCATTTGCAGTCATCTTTTCTATGCTGTCATTAGCAATGTTTTCTACATGGATGATAATGGCTTCAGTAAGATGTAACAGGGTTCAAATGGCTAACAATATACTGTCAGTTGTCATGACTGTGTTACAGTTGATCTTGATGAGACAGGTGCACATGACAGAGTTCAGAGACAGAGAGAAAGCCAGGTGGCCTATCCCGAGCTTGTTGACTGGTCAGTAACCTTTTAGGGACCAAAAGGTCTTATTGTGGGGAGGTGTGATCCGAAATCAGATCCAGAAGCCTAACAGGGCTTGAAAAATGCTCAAAAATTAAAGTGCTCGGAATGCGACGAAACCAGTGCCATTGTGTCTATCTCATCTTCCTGATTCCAGCGGTATATTTACTACGTCAAACGGGCTCCATGTGGAGAAGATATCGCGTTCTGTCTGAAAACTCAAACAGGTAAAAAAAGGGATGACTGTACAGTCCATATAGTCCATGTGTCATGCTGACTGTGCAGACCGTATGGTCCATACAGGTGATGTGGAAGCTCCAGAAGATGACACGTGGTAGCCTCGGGTGACAACACGTGGAAGAATGTGGAAGGTTGATTGGTGTCTGGATGGACCAATGCAGAGGTGACACGTGTCACCACTATAAGGGTGACACGTGGCATGGGTGACGTCAGCAGCTGACGTGGCAGGATGACAGGGCAGACGTACGGAATATGACATGGTGTATGATGATTGGAAGGCATGGTCGAATCAGATGGTGACACGTGGCATTTCGTTGGCTAATGGTAAGGTGCCACGTGGCCCAACCATGGGCTGCCACGTGGCACCCCTTTATTGGTTTATGGTTGTTATGTAAAACTATTGGAGTCAATGGGGTTCGACCCCCGGACCTCCCCACCGCTTGAGCGCCTTCGTAAAGACCATCCGACCAACGGACTATCAATTGTGCCTTGTTATATATACCAACTCATATCTATTTAAGTTTAATGTTTGTAACTGTTGGTGGGGGGTCGATTCGGGGCTTAGCCCCGGCCCGCGGTCATTTGATTGCACATATGACCATAACACATATCGTATAGCCGACTGTTGGTCCACAGGTTTTTTAAAACCAAGACCCGTGGTTCTATTCTTTATACCATATGCCCACGACCGGAGCGGGAAGTTAATATGGTTGGCACGATTGTAATTGTTGGCTCCTTTTTATTATAGCGCGAGGTCCTATGACCCATATGCCCAGGTGCCTAGGTGGTTAGGGGCTGGCGCGCCCTTAACCATCCTACAGTTTTCACCATTGGCATGGTTTCACCCAGTGCTGGGTTTTCACGCTATTTATTGCGTGTGTGCCAGGTTCATTTCAGAGGGGTGCAATTTGTAGATGCAGAGACAACAAGCTTGAAGGGGAAGACTTCTAGGAGGTCTAATTTCTTCGTTTTTTGATCGATTGAGGTGCCGAAAGAGCCCAGATGGGGGTTTTTGGACGCTCTGAAGCGATAGGAGAAGTCGGAGCAGAGTTATACTGAAGGGAAACCAAGCCAAAGCCATTTTGATGCAGAGAGCTTTTGAGGAGGAGACGTTGTCGGACCATTTCTGGGAGCTCTGGACGTCCGTTTTGCGTGCCATTTTCTTTGTAGGGTTCTTGAGATCTGGACGAACATGACCAGATTAGTCTTGTATCCATTTGGAATTGCATTGATGTACTTTTGATCTTTTGAGCAGAAATAAAGAAGCCTCCCCCACAGAGACAAAGGCCCGGAGACGTAGGAAAAGTTGTGCCGAACTCCATTATCAATCTGCGTGTTATGGTTTGTTGTCTATTATTTCATTTCAGATCTGCATATGTGTATATGGATGTTATGATTCCTCTTCTTTCCTCATTCTTTCACTAAGTTTCTCAAATGGTTAATTAACGCATGCAAAATTAAAACTCAACCATAGTCATTAAAAGATCCTACGGATCAGTCCTTCGCCTTCTCATTACCCTTCTTGTGTTGCAGCTTGGACTAGTTTTCCTAAGAGTGGCCATATTTTTTCTGTCCCTTGTTGTGTGGGTTTGGTTCACCTTTTCCCTGCTTCGACTGTGAGGAGTTTTCAGATCCAAACTCTCGCATCTTCTACTTGAATTTATGTTCGATCTTGACAATATATCTACAAGCCATACCTAATGAGGTGATGTCAATAGAATCCATTTTTTTTAATGTATATATGAAAACAATCGCGGTATTTGAGTAGTAGATGTCACTCAGAGTCTTTAATACCCAATTTGGTGCACAAGGTATGGAAAATATTGGTGAAATCTAGTACTCTCTAGTCCCTATCCTGATGCAGGGTGGTCCATCTGGTGTACTAGTCTTCATAGCTTCCAATAGGGTAGTATTGTTCCTTAATGACATCCCATAAGGAATCCCATGTAGGGGCAACCACAAATATTGCAGATTCCTCTATGGCCCTTTTCTCAGAGTAAGTATCCCACCAGTCCTTAATAGGGGGGGTGACCTTGAGGAGTGAAAAAGTAATATTTTCCCTATTTGAAAAATTATGGACCAAAAAATACCCTTCGAGCAGATTCAACCATTTATCTATAGCATCTGCATCTATCAGTCCTTCAAATAATGGAATATAAAAATTTACCTATACCTTGAAGGGGGTTGCATGGTCGCTTGATGAAGATGCTTCTCCTATGGGTAACTGCTGAAGGATCTGCACAAAGTTTTCCATAATTTCATTCCTTTGTCATGTAAGGGCTTCCTCGAGAAACATTTTAAAATGATTTACTACTCCATCATCTTTCTTTTCGTCCCCCATGGGTTGTTGTCGAAGACATGCATGAAGGAAAATAAATGAAGAGCAGACTTCTCTGATACCACTGATCTAGATTTAGGAGCAGGACAAATTGATTAACATAATGAATACAATAAACACAGAGATATGAATAACAACACAGATATCCAATGAAAAATATCTTCTATTGAATAAATGAAATAGGATGAAACTATAAGACTGCAGAACTGAAACACTTGCTCGAATGGTGGTAGTTATCTCTGAGAAGAGATGTGGATGCTATGCACTTTCGTCTGGGAAAAATTATTACAATGAGGCTCCAAAGGATTTGTTGACATTACTCATGAATTCCAAAACCCTATACATCCAAAAACCTAACCCTAGAAGATGAAATGCCAAAATTTATGTGGGCCCCTATGGGTAAGTAGGTACCTCAACTTCCCGGGGTCGTAACTTTTGCATACGACCTCTGTTTTAGTCACGTGATAGCCCATTGGAAATGTATTTTCAATAAATAGACATTACACCATCAAAATCTAACTTCGTCTACAGTTTTACTGTAGTGAGCCAAAAAAACACGGATTAAGGCCCCAAAGCGACCCTAGAAGTACAACAAGATGTGCTGACATGAAAACATACAAAATAAGCCAATTGGATTAGGTGGCAGGCCACCAGTATCCACCTGGAAGATGTGTAGGGATTCAGGCAACATGGGAAGTGTAGAAACCGCAATTACAAAGAAGTACATAAGAACGCGATGAACTAAAAATTGTTAAGAGGAACCTGTTGGAATAGGTGGGTGGCCACCAATATTCACCTGGATCACCTTTACCGTGTAGTAGTCGAAGATCCTTTTCTTCTATATACCCCAGTATTTGATTCCATATCATAACCTTTTCTCTAGAGACTGTAGGATTTCTATCTTCTTCAACTCCAATATCAATAACAATGGAACTATAACACCCATCACTAATAGTGCTTCCTTGCAGCTTATATAGAGTTCTAAATTGAACTCCCTTCAACAACACCATTTCTCCTCAAACCATCCTACAGGTTTCCTTTACAAATATTGTTTTTACCCCTGCATTGTCCATTTTACATACACAAATCAAATTTATGGACAAACCTAGGATGTGCATAACACCATGTAGTGTTCTAATCCTTCCATATATGAGCATCAACTTGACTTTTCCTCGTCCTACGATTTTGGTTGTCGAGTCATCACCTAGGAAAACATTACCTCCATCATACCTTTCATATTCACAGAACCACTTCTTGTGGGGATTCATATGAAAGGATGCACCTGAGTCAACCAACCATGCCTCATGATATACATGTGTCATTGAGGAAGAAAAGTACACATCCCCTTCTTCTTCCTTGGAGGTCTTTTCTTCTGTAGAAGCAGCTTCTTCAGATCCCTTCTTTTTCTCAATTTTGGCTCTACATTGCTTCCTGTAGTACCCTTCTTTCCCATATCTCCAACATATCTTTACAACATTTCTGGGAGATTTATATATACCCTTATAATTATATCTCCCACTTGAGGACTTAGATCTATTTATTTCTCGGGAGCGTCCTCTTGAAAATAATCCATCTGTGCTCTATCCTTCCATGTTCTTCCATCTCATCTCCTTTGACAACAAGGATGAGACCACTTCATCAAACTTCAAGGTAGTTGTATTACTACCCATGGATGTTACAAGGAAAATCACTCTATGGCATGGGGTAAACCACAATAGACAGAATGACTATAGAGATCGACTCTAATCCCAAGTATTCTATATAAATGTAAATGCTAACAAGACAAGATAAAGATTCTACCTCATCTAGACATTCGATGAATACCATCGTTGAGCACTCAACTCAAATATTTATACCTGCAACTTTTCCTCAACAACCAAGATAAGAAAGAATATGGTGATAATATAAAAAGTTATCACATACAATAACATAATCCATTAACATTCATAACAAATGTGCCCATGGAATAATAATTCAAATATTTGCAAGACATCAATTGTGTGAGAAAAGAGTATTTATATTAATATATGATCAACGGGAGTGGTATGAGTGAAACTTTTGTGTCGGCATGTCAAGGAACCGAGAAACTAAGTCCCTTCTAGTTGGGCCTCCACCACTTCAATCCTCCACCAAAGGAAAGATCATATAAGAGAGACAATGCGGTTCTCCATCAAAGAGGGAAGAGCTTGGGGGATGAACAATGTGTTCAGAATTTAAAGGACAAAGGTATGCAGACTCAATATGAAGTGAATAGTTTATCCAAAGTAAATTTTCTCTCAAAAGTTGAATTCTCTCCTCCTTCCACGGTTTAGATATGGCCCAATTTATAGCCTTCAAATGGAACTGAAGGGCCAAGTCAGAACGTTTCCAGTATATGGAAGGTCAAGGATCATGGATCTCGCGACATGACATGGAAACATGAAAAAATTAATAATTTTGGGAACAAATTCCAATGTAGGTGGGTTGTACTAGTGCAACCTATGTATACACATGTTGTATAATTGTTAGGGCACATATATGTGGAAAAATATGATTTTTTAGCTCTGGGAAGTGCAAAAGGGGATTTCAAGTCTGCAGAGGGAAATGGAAAAGGATTTCTGAGAAAGTTGCATGGGGTGAGGAAAAATATTGCTATATTATATGCCCCTTAATGTGTGTGGTCAGAGGAGTATATGTGATGGCTGAAATACATTATAATTCCCAGAAGTGGAGTAATGGAGACCCAGTTGGATGAACTAGTTTCTCATGAGAATATTACAATCCATAATGACTTTGTAGATGTGGCGGCCAATTTGAATTACACTGCAGATCCATGTGGAAATATACCAAACAACTATTCATGGCCATGAATAGGAAATACAAAGTAAACACATGCCATGGGCAGTCATAGTCACGAACAAGGCCCAGTGAAAACCAGTCTCAAAATCAATTTGAAGATATATGTATACAATGGAGTACAATATAATCTCCCATGATCACTAAAGTCATATAGGTATTGGTCCAATGATAGCAACAACTCAGGAAAGTTGTGACTATAAACTGATGTTTCCAAGTCTTCTACATGATCTGCCAAAGGTACAAGTCTACATCATGTGAATAGAGGAGTTGAGGTTAAACACAATGAGACTTCATTTGATTATTGTTCATTCAGGTATATCATTAACAAACATGAGACAACCTACCAATAATGAAAGTAGGTATCAAGACACCAAGTACATTCTTACAAGTGTGAATAAAGGTGTTGAGGTTGAACACTTGAAGAATCCATCGATCAGGAGACATTTATGTATTCCCAACTGTCGATGGCGAGAGAACCTGCCACTAATGACTGCAAGCCTCTATGTACTCATAGGACTATAGGCCTCATTTCCAAAATAGATAAGCTGAATTTGATGGAAGGAGACTCGATGAAAAGAGAGAACTAAGGCATATCTCATTAGTCAACACAAGGTACAAAGCAATAACTTGATGATTTGGAGGAACTCAGATGAATATGATGTTCAAGAAACAACGACCATGTGCATCCTTCGCATGCACTAGATGCAAGTAGTGAACGAAAAAGACCCTCTGAATAGAAACCAATAATGAAAACCGCTGACAAAGGCGAGGAAACCACAAATAAGGCTAATGGAATCCAAGACACTACACAAATCCCAATGTGTGAATATATTTCTTGTCGTCAAACACAAGGGAAATCCCCTATTCAATGACCAATGAGGATATGTTGACTACTAGGTTCAAGGTTACCTACCCATAATGAAAGTAGGACCAGGGTGCACGATAGGACTACAACTTCATGTAATTCTGAGACACACTAAGGGTATGGTTGACATGCAAAGTCAAGAGTTCTGAGAAATGGTCGACAAAGGCTTATAGAAATCCTTTGAACAAGAGCATGAGACATATGGAGGACTCCAAAAACATAGACTTGATAATGAAACTTTGTGATGCAGGAGGCACCAATCAAACTCTCCATAGGGACTGGAAGAGTAACCAGTAGGAGGGGTAAACTATAAGTAATGAGCTCAACTTCCTAAGGTCATGCTAAATGCAAACTTTTGATGACAAGTGGACTCAAAAGTTTGTGCTCTATTCAAAGGCGACACGACTACTGCTAATATGAGATAATACTCTTTTCCCGCCTATCTTTTTTCATTTTTTCATAGACAAGTGCATACTATGATACAAGAGAGGAAACAAGTGTCGTGATAAAGCAATACAGTTCCAATAGTGGAACATACCTATGCTTAATGCAAGGGGATGCATGCAGGATGTGGACACTTGGGGGAATGTTTCCTCTTAGGGTATAGGGTGTCAAGCTGCAAAGGATATAAAGAAGGCTCTACATGACTGGTGATGCAAATTGATGAGGTAATAGGCTTGTAACGATAAAGTGAGAACCAGCAATAGGCTCAATAATGCAAGCAAGAGGATGAAATGCAATCACAACTTAACTCAAAATAATGTCCTTTTTTGTAAATTTAGTCCCCTAGGCCCAAAAAAGTATTAAAAAAACCTAGGAGAACTCTTCTAGCCACTAGTGACTAGAGTATTCCTTTTTCGAAATTAGTCTCCTTGGTCTGAAAAAGGGTTAAACTTACACCAAATAGGCATCCGTTCAAATCCAATTAACGAGTGTGATAGAGACAATTTCACTTGACTATTTTCACTTTTTTTAGAGTCGGAAAAGAGCTTAACTAAGACTCGGTGGAAGTTCCATAGGTATAGATCAAAATACTTATGAGTAAGAATATGAGGTTCAAACATAAAGTCATATTTCAACTATAAGGGACTCCTGGTCTTATTGAAAAATCTTTGCATGGGAACCAAATGGCAGAAAGGTTCTAACTGGGGCACCCATGTTTGGTAAGCTTCTACCATTCTCTAATGACACTTCTAGTAGTAGAAAGAAGGTTAGGTGTATATAATAAATGGGTTCGTACCTAAGGAAAACCACATAAAAACATCAGTGTATTGATCTTTGATCTGGTTGTGTGAGTGGTTACTGAAGGTGTTCGTCCTTTGTTGGAATACCTGTTTTTGTCAAACATTAAATTTAGCATCAAAGGTAGGTGGATTTATCTTTGGAAATTTTCCATGTAAGCTCTCTTTGATAGGCCTCTTTCTCCTATGTCTATTGGGAGATGATTTTGGGCTGCTAAATGAGTCTTTAGATGCATAAGAATCACTAACAAAATATTTTGACAGAGATGGATTGTATTTCCCATTTTGGGAGGTTCTTCTTGTATTATGGAACATCATATAAGAATGACTCCTAGAGTTATTCCTACTACTAGCATTGTTTGAATTTTGTCCATGCTACATTTTCCTTTAATGTCTGTCGAAATTTGAAGCATGATTGCATTTTTCTTGTTTTGGTCTTTTTGAGTCTTGATTAGTTTTCATTCTATGCTCTATAACTTTGAAGCTCTACCCTTGATATCCTCGTAATTTTTACAATATAGAGAGGATACTTTTGAGTTCTATGTCCATTGGACTTTATCTCTACATTTCTAGCCTATGGATTTTCACCTATAATATTTATTTCAAACTCATAGGAGTTTTATGCATTCTCCATGGGGATAATTTCTTGGTCAAATCAAGAGTATCTCTATTATTTTAATTATCTTCATAATTTTAATCTTTTCTACAAGAATTGAGTGCTCAATTCTCTTTCCCTCTAATAAACCCTTCCAATGAATGTAAATTTGCTCATATATGATGTCAAAGACAAAATTTATAGGCCTCAAAAGATCACTACCTATTACATATTTTGCATTTTGTTGTATCTTATTCATACTAAGATTATCTACAAGAACTATGGACAACAATAATAAAATTATCATCATAGTGATTTTACTATGTCTTTCTAATCCTTCATGTGATAATCAAATGCAATACAACATAAAGGCCTTTCCCTTTTTCCAGTCTTGGCTTAAGGATTTTTTTTTTCAAAAAATCTTTTGAAATATCAGGAAAGGTATGAGGTTTAAGGGGGAAACAATCTCTTTTCATCCTCCCTATGCCACTACATCCATGGGGCCTCTGAGTTAGTAGTAAAATGTAGAATAAAAGTTAAGTTTTGTGCATGATTGTGTGAAACCATCGATGGATTTCATGGATCAAGGCTACCATGCATTATATTTTTATGGTTACGTTAAGTCCCATCTATACTTTTATTTTTTGTGGACCAATTCGGCTTGGATGGTCTCATCCCTTCATTAAATTAAGGGAAATGACATGACACGTGATAATATTAAAGATCAAATCAAGCAATGTTTCAAGAGATAAAATCTACAACCTACATTAATTTTGAAGAACCCATCTATAAATATTTAACACACCTCATGCCCTCCAAAGTGTTATACAACTTGGATGCATGGAAAGCATCAAGTGGCATTAAATATCGAGAATTAGTTTCCAATAGTAGGCTCAAGAGATCTGAGGTAGTGTCCCAATACCATTGTACCACTTACTCGCTTCCAAGGTATCGCCTCGATTCCAAAACAATACTCGTGCGTCTGAAATTGTATGGTGTTACCACCCTATTGTGTTTCCACCCAACTCCCCTATCCATGATCTATTTTTCAAAGTTTACTTCTGAATTACTCAAATTTACACTTGACCTATGGTCACATCACATCCAGCCTAACGTTCATTATATCCAAGTATGGATTCCTCGCCATGGCTTCCCAACTTGGACCATTATCTTCCACTGACATTTTTCCAAACTAATGATTATTGGGTAATTTTTTCACAGAAGGATAACACTGAACACACCCAGATTACCTAGATCTTATTTGCAACCTCCCAACAATGCATAAATCATCAATCCAATAATACATAATGGTGAAGAATGTTGTTCCCTTCTCAAATCTACCCAAATTTGGCTTTCCTAACAACACATTCAAGCTAATATTTATTACCACACTATGGTGTCATTGTCCAACACTCCAAGCCATGGGGTAGTCCACCACAATACATGGATTTCAAATTATATCCATCAAAGGTCATATCTGCATAGAACCAACTAAGTAATCCTCCCAGAGAGAACTAGAATTATATAAATGCATGCACATGTGTGACAACCAAAATGAAATGAAATAAACAACAGTGAATTAAAAAAAATCACATGAACCAAATTCCCATGACCAAATTTAAGCATAATTATACGTAAGATTAAAAATACATAGATTTCCATAACACAAAATAACATAAATTTTACATATTCATAAACATGGATAGAAAACTTATCTTTTCATAGAAGTTGGTCTAAGAAACTGGCTATGTATGAGCAATTTTCCACCCAGCCATAGGTATATATTGACCACTCCTAAGGCTATGAGGCCACTAGGGTGAAGGAACCAAGTTACATGTTACTGGATCACTCATTTATCCCAATTGCTTTCATGATAAGCTAAATGTTCATTACAAAGAACTTTAGGCAGATAATCAAGCCATAAAAATTGATGGCACTCTATTCCATTGTCCCACATAAAAAAAGGAATATCTTCCCTTTCTCTACTCAATAATCCCTCAAGGATTTTCTTCCCTTTAGTGCTCTTCAATGTGGAAAAAAAAAACCCAATTTGTTGTATGCTTCCTAGAAATTTCATGTAAGTATAATACTTGGCTACAAGCATCCAAAGAGTAGAAAATGCATAGTGGGAGATGGATTCTTAACTTTCCTGACCTCTATGATCACTTATAGTCATCTATATTTTTAGCACTCCGCAATTTTTTTCTAGATGATAGACAAACGACAGAAGTAATTGTTTCAACCAGCTTTAGAGTTGGGCATTATCCTGCTCAGATCAGAGAGGGATTTATCATGTCACTTTATGCTTATTTGGAAATCGATGGATAGATTTAGTTTGTTTTGGGGGTTTTATAAATTTGTTGGCAATGAAGGGGAGGGACACTTAGGGCTATGGAGTTGAAATTCTGACAGTGAATGAAAACAATGACTAGCCAGTAGAACTCTCCAGAGGATAAAGGCTAAATGAGGCGATGAATCTGAGTTATAAATTGTATTTGAGAAGAGTGTATGAAGAAGGGGGAAACAAGTAACTGCATTAAAGCATTACTGAAATGAATTCTGAATCAGTTAGGAAGAAAATTACAAAATTTAAATCGCTTAAGCCGAGAGCATCATGAGATGAATTCTGAGCTTTTAACTATCCAATTTAAACAGAGGAAAATGCAAATGGAAATAAAGAAAACATGAAATACATACAATGAAAGGAGACAAAACTCATATCACCACCATTAGAATCTTTTCATAGAGACTTCAAAAGCTTCTACATATGCATTCAATTCAGCTTCAGAAATTTACAGTTGAGTTCATAAAACAACTAAGAGGTGCCCTTGCACTTCTGTCAACATTAGCACATTCAGAACTTCTTTCATTTATACAATTTCGAGTTATTTTCAATTAGAAACCGATTAAAGTAGCTGAACTGAAACGTTTCAACTTCTAAAACTGACTACAATAATTTCAACTGACAGTCTCGGTATGTGAACCGGTTTACAATGATTAAAAAAAATGTTTTATGAACCAACGACCCATTTCTCTGACTGTTCAACTTCTGTCTTTTCCATCTGTCCTTCTTTGGTCCTTTGTCAAATCTTCCAATTTGATGACACTTGGGGGCTATTTGTTGGTTCCGAGGAAACTACATTTTGTCTTTCCCAACCGCACTATCTCCTTCCATTGCAAGTCAAAAGGTATTTCGTAGTCCATCATTTCCTTGATCAGGATCTATAGGTCAATGCAAGAGGCATAAGTCATGGTTGGCAGTCTGATCTTCACTGTCTTGAACTGATTCAAGATCTCAAAATTTGTGGTCAAATACTCCACCAATTGTTTCCCCTCAATGTTTTCCTCCAAGATTTCAAACTTGGAGTAATCCATTCCGCATTGGGAGAGATGAGATTTGTGCTCCTCCTGGTCATACAATTTCCCTTTTCCATCCCAAAATGGTGGGAGGCCTTTGATGAACAACTCTTCAAACATATATTTGAATTATTGTATGCTCTGCTCCATTTGCATGGCCTTGGTTTGGACTGATTTAAGTAATTTATGCTTGGAAATAACTCTCCTGGCCCAAATGATCAATGTGGTCCTGTCTTTGACCCCAATGGTCTGAAGTTTAGTGGTGGGAATGGAATTCAGCAAATTTATAGCATTATGGGCCTACTCTGAGGGTTTCTTTGCCAACGTCTCACTCACAATATTCCATCTTCTTCTGGATGTGATGGCCATGCTATCTTTGTCAATGATGAAATTTAAGTATACCCTGAACTTGGCAATTTCAGCAGCAATAGAATCTGAGATGACATGTTTTGGTCCTTGAAACAGTCCTTTGCCTTTCAATCTTGTCTTCAAATTGTCTACTCTTTCCTACAAATCTTGATTCTCTTTTTGGAACTGGGCCATCTTCTCATCCTTTATTCTCATTTCTTGTTGTAGTTTTTCTATATCTCCCTTAAGGCTCTTGATTTCTCCTACCTTCGGGCTAACTTGGGATATAGCCTTAACCATTCCATCAGTGCCTAGCCTAGTTTCTATAGTAGAAGGTACAACAACAACCATGGTTGATGCTCTTGTATGTCCTTGCGACCAATTTACCTTTTATTTCTCCAGCTGCAATACTTTAGCCTTGTAATTCAATGCTTCTTGTCGAAATGTCTCCTTCTCTTGTTCTAGAGAAACCAGTTCTCTTGTTTGTGGATGCTCTGTGGAAGAAATTTTTAGTTTTTTCTTCAATCTTTGGATCAACTTGTCTTTCTCCTCCAAGGAGGCATTCACTCCCTGAGGGCCTTCAGATTCTAATCTCTTGACTTGAGTCTACCAAGATCTGTTGGATGATTTATTTTGTCTCAATTGTCCGTCCAATTTAAGTGCATGAGTTGTCAAACTTGAAATCTTCAAACTCAGACCCAGGTAGTCTGAATACAACATGTCACTGGTGTTTCTATGTAATTTCACCTTTTCTGGGGCACTAATGTTTTCATAATGCATCTTAACCTCAGACACTTTATCCTCATCTGCAACTGCTATGTTGAGTGTCTTCTTCTCTATATCCCTGACTGAGAACTAAGAAGATTTATGCTGAGAAATCCTTTCTACCTCAGGTATCAACTCTCTTATTTCACTCACGACCAAGATTCCTTTCACAACATATTGCTTTGCTAAATATTCTTTATATTGGTAGACTGCTCCAGGTGCTTTATCAAAAAGGTGTTTTTTGCTACTAAAAGCTCTTGAGATTATTTCACTTTGGGGCATGATTCCTTTACCATTTTATTCCTTGTTGGTGCCACTCTCCACCATATCCATACTTTCTTGCTCCTTAGGCTCTTCTTCATCTATATATATTATCTATGGAGATTGTGTGATCTTTATCTTCTTGGGAACATTATGTTGACTACTGGTGCCTAGGGCCTCTGAACGACTTCTCTTGGTGTAGATAGTTACTTTGGGAACTTGGAGTATTAGCTTCTAAGAGGTCTGTTGTGTCTGAGTCTATTGTAGGGTTGGCCCTACTTGTTGTGTTTGAGCAGGCTACAATGTGGCTTCCATATCAGCACAGATTTTTAAATTTGCTAATTTGTCAAAACCTTCAACATACTCATGTTCATAAGGGGATTGTTTGCTCATCAATATTATTTTAGATATAAGCTGATGTGGATCATATCTTCTCCCTTGTAGTTGTGAAAATCCAAACTCCTTGAGTTTGGCTTGGATCTGAGATAAGTAGGATCTAGTCTTCACGACAAAGGGTCCTATGATGAAAGGAAATTTCAGGTTGGACACCTTGTGCATTTTCAGAAATTTTTTGGTCTCTAAGATGATTCTTTTCCTGATGAACTCTACGGAAAATACTCTGGGTGTCATAAAAATAGGCAGAAGGTAAGGTGCCTCTTGACAACCATATACCTAAATTATTATAGAATGCATGAACAACACCCAATCTCCCACTCTGTTTTCTGGATTTGGCTGCAAATAAATTTTCATGTCCTCCAGGACTCTTGGTAGGATGGTGTTGAAGATCAGGCTATAAACTCTGGATCTTATTTATGAAAATGAGCATTGTGATTCTTTTTCATTCAGTTGAGATGAATGTTGCTTTAGGGAACTCTCTCTTGTTTGTCTCCAGGAACCTCTTCAGCAAGTATGTGTAATAACTGAAGTGATTTAGTGATTGGAAGTTCACTAGATGATTGTGTACATTATCAGCTATGAATTTATCAAAACTGATACTGACTGACTGTCTGGACTCAGAATGGAAAAAATTTAACAGAAAACCTAACATGACCTTGACTACATATTTTTCAATATCTAAACCTAGAATCTGACTGAGTACGGAACAAGCCCACTGGATTTCAATAACCATGACATTTACATTCATTAGCAAGGACAAATTCTCATAATAATGCTCGGGTTTGACAATTGTCTACATAAATAGGTTTTTGACTTCGGGGGGACATTCCCTATAAACTATAACTAGCTTTTCTTCCTCGAAGTGTTCAGACGTTGTGGAGGGGGACTCTGGTATGTCGAGGGCATATCGAATGGACGGGCTATATACTCTACATAGGACATATGACCCTAATTTATTTAAAATGACCTTCTCTTCCTATGAGTATTGTTATGTGCACCAACCTATGAATTCTGGGAAAGGGAATGCGATTTCAATGGAATAAGGGACTATCGAGGCTTGGACCACCTCAAGAAATGGTATTTGTCTCCCTACATTATCTGAAAAATTTTCTCTGGACACAGAGACGGGTGAGATGGTTATTTCGGTGTCGAACACATCAGAGTCTCTGTCAATTAGGGATTCTTCATTTGGTGAGGGATCTTGCTCGATTACAGAAAAAATGACAGGATCCATGGAAATTATGAAAAATAACTGCGAATGAGCAGGAGATGCGTGAATTGGGTGCACTGTTGAGCCTCAGTTTGAAGGGAGAGGTCGCACCAATTTTCAACATACCAACGATTTGAAAAAACATAAAATAATGACAAGGGTCCCCCCTTTATATATGCCTCCCGATTTTTGGGGTGAGGCAAAGTGGTTTGGGGTAGACTTATTTTCACCCTGAAATGCATCCGATGGCGCCACGTGGTCCCGAGTTGAAACCACGGTATCCTTATCGGGTCGCTTTCAAGAATTAACCTCCGCACTAATTCTCCGCCCAATTTGATTCCTAACCATTGATCTGTGATGCCTGAGATCTATTTCCCATCGGGTCCCATCACCTCTACACTTCCTCTATACTTAGCCCCCTTCCACTAGATATGGCCCCATCCTCCATTTTATCGCCCCTCTACACTAGTTTAGCCTCTCGCTAAGTCCTAAAACTTGGATTCCATATAAAAATTGTTATAGTGATAACATGGGCTCCAACTGGGGATGTTATCCTCCCTGCAAGATAGCAAAGAATGGTAGATTGAGTGCCTACCCATTGGGATATGATCTATTACTGCAATTTGAATCTATCAAACTTTAATAAAAAATTCAAAATCTATCCAGCATAACTCAGGGCCTTCACCTCGGGCTTTAGCTATGCTTCTTTTATTTCAATTTCTTCATGCAAAAAACGAAAATGGTTATGTACAATGAATGGAAAAGGTGATGATTGTTGTAAACAAAATAATGCTTGAGGAACCTTCCATTCATAGATCCTCCTCCAAATATGTCTCCATTACTTTCCTGTATCATATAATCATTGTTTCCATGGTATGCTCTAATTTTGAATGGTCCCAGCTGTAGATGGTCAAATTTCCCATGCTTTCCCTTATCTTCATTTCTGGCATCCCATCTTCATACCAAGTCTCTTGGTTTGAAGTCATCTTCCTTGGTATGCCTGTCAAAATCCTTTTTGATATTGTCTTGGTGTAGCTAAGCATTGTTGAATGCCTTCTCCCTGGTTTGTTGGACACTGATTAGTTCATCCTTTCTTCTTCGAGTGGCATCTATTTATGCATCCTGTTCCTATAACAACATCATCGCTGGAAACCCCAATGTAGTAGGAAAAATAGCCTCTGTGCCATAAACAATCTAAAAAGGTGAGGTGGCGATAGATCTCTTTGGGGTGATTTTGTCAGCCCATAGTGCATGGATGAGCTTTCTATGCCAAGCCTTTTTGTTATCTTGCAGCAATTTTTTTATAATTCTGGTCAAGCTCTTGTTTGATGACTCTGTAAATTCTAACCTTGTACAATATCTACTGCAAACTGATATTCAGAAAAGAACAGAAAAGATACAATGGCAAATACAAACATTACATAGAGATTTTTCACCTGGAAACCCAAACCGGGAAAACCAGCATATATTATATTCATACACATTGTGTTACATTATTTACAATACAATATACATATAGGAGCCAACGGCATCCAAAACCCTAACCCAATGACCTGGATTAGTCCAAAACCCTAATTCCTTAACCGAAAATAGAAAACCATCGGCAAAAAAGCATGTGCCAAAAAACCACATAAATATCATGTGGTCCCGGAAATATGTCGTCCCGGTAATATGTCGTCCCGGTGCGAAAAAAAAAATTGGGAGTGCT
>SNQJ01S0029319.1:12366-68673 GCA_010110895.2 Picea sitchensis | reverse complement strand
TAGGAACACGGTTTTGAATTTCCTTTGGGGTAATTGATCCATATGCCAACCCTTGCTCCCTCTCTACTGGAAGCTCCACCGAAACTCATATTCCACATCTAATCTTCTGCATTGTCCTGCTTCTCTGAAAACTTCTCAATCTATTGGTCGGATCTATCTTTGTCAGCCATATCAATTTCTGGCCCTTCCTCTTCAAAACACAGATCATTAAAGAAAATAAAAGACCCCAAATCATTTTCCATAGCATAGATGGGATGATTACTTGGTTGTGACTTGTTGCCAACCATGTATTTGAGAAAAACCTCTCTATACAATCTCCTATATTGACCAAAGATAGGGATGGTGGCGTATGACATGTCCATCTGGAGAGTTCCCTTCAATTTTGCAGCCCATAACCTGGATAATAGCAAGCCAAACTTGGGAGGAACATCAACAACCACTACATCCATGACCATATTCTTTGCTGGGATTTGGGCTAAAGACACCACCAGATATTTGATAAGACCTAGGCACTTCAGCTTCCTTGAATCAAAAGAAAACAAATCTTCGTAAGTCCTTGTGATATCAAGGCCTAGTTGGTCCATGACCACCTTGGGCATTAGGTTATGGGATGCTCTTGAATCCAACATGGCATTGTGCAGAGTCATATCATGGATTTTCAAGCTGACATGGAAAGGGGGGACCTCTTTAGCATCATTATTTTCCTCTACTCGTGGGCCAAATAAGATGGCCCGGTGATCATCATGTATGTTCAAAATGTCAGAATTTTGTTCCATCTTAAGCATCTTGATGATCTGATTTCTATATTAATTGTTCTTGATCAATTCATTGAATGGTACAGAAATTTTAATCTTGGCCATCTCACTTTCAAAATTAAAGGAAGATGAGGTTTTCTCTACCTCTTTGGTGACTGTTTCTTTCCTTGTTTCTATTATTTTCTTCTGGGGCTCTTCTTTCTTCTTTCTTTTTTCCACAACATCTTTTACAGCAGAGTCTTTTTTGGGTTGACTTGAAGAGGGTATGTTTCTTTGATCTTCTTTGGTGGGGTTTCCCTTTGGAGGATTTCCCTTTGAGGAATTTGCAAGAACTTTCTGATTTCAAAGATTGTATTGTCTCTGGAATTGCATGATGTCATTCTGCAATCCTTCTTGGTAATATTCACTTTCTACTTTTAACCTTTCCTCCTCATCTTGCATGAATATCTCATTTGCATCCATGAACTGGTCATGTTCTTCTTTAGTTGAAAACACCTATGTTTATTTATCATCACAACAATTCTTGTTGTCTTTAAAATATCCATCATAATTCTCATTCACATAATTATTTTGAAAAGGAGGCCTTATTTGCTAGTCCCCTAGATTTTCCTGATTTTCCTAATTCCCCTGATTTCTTTGGTTTACCTGATTTCCCTGATTCCCCTAATTTCTTTGTTCTCTTTATCTGATTTGTGGGATCGATGGTCTTCTCTGATTTCTTGGCAGACCATCAACCTATTCTATGGTGTTAGGCCTATTATCTAAATCCATTCTCTCTATCATTCTCTCCATGGTTCTTGTTGGAGCCGCCTTTTCCAAGTGGTTGAAATATAATTATTAAAATCAAAAGTTGGTTTTCAGGCTGTCTTTTACTTTATGATCTTTACCCACTGAAAGCCTCAATACCCAAACATGCAAAGTGGCAATGGACGTTATAGTCCTAAATCACCGTCACTTAACCGTTAAGAAAGTTTATCACTTTTATTACCTCGTGCTATTGCACTTCAGGAGTTACAAGTCGCATGGTTTCCAAACTCCGATATGCAAATTCGCGAAATGGTTTTAAAAGTTTACCCAGGTTAGTGTCAGGAGTAAGTCACTTTAAACCCTAGTTAAGCACTGTCAGGGTTTCACGACTCGACGATCGCTCTCCCAAAAAACCATACCTTCGTAGCTCCAAGTTGTGAAGTCACAATATTCATTAATTAAGTATGGATTAATTAAGAACTTAAGTCAGATCACATTTTTTAACTAAATCGCATCATCGCAATTTCGAGTTTTGGGGGCTCAAAGGGTAGGAATGAAATCTTCTGATATGGCGAGCGTCGAAAAAGGGGGATTAAAGACTAAAACAAACTTAATTAAAGGAGCTAAGATGGATTAATCGATGCATCAATGCAAACTTTAACACACACCGTCTACAGAGTAAATTTAAATGTTTTTTGCGTTGATTCATGTTACGACTCGTCAAACAATTATGGCATTTATTTGAACTACGGCGAGGTGACAGATAGTAGGATCTCGCTTTTACTGCTAAATCTTTCTTTAAGCGATTTGACCGTTCTGTTCGCAAGGACACTAGGGGTTTAAATGACTAAGATAAAGAGTTTTTTCCTTCATTTTTTGACTTCTCATTTCTATTTACGCACAGAGCCATTTTACCAGGTTAGCCGTTGTTTGTGATTTTCAAATTTGTTCGACAGGTGGTCCAGTTGCAGGTTTCATTCTCATGGCTCCATGAAAAATGCCCAAGTCAGCTGTCGAGAGTTCAGGTCAGGGTTCAGACGTTGTTTTTGATACCTCACCCTGAAGTATTAATTCTATCAAGACATGGTCATATGTTTCCAACATCTTTCAATCCGAGTCGATAAATTGTTCGGATGATTCTAGCGATAACGAGAAGGACGATTTATCAACCAAATACAAAATCGTTTCTTAAGTAGAGATGAACAAAATAGCAGCAAGGCCCCAGCTTCTTCCCTATTTTGATATGATCATGTGGACATTAGACCATGTGGACATCCCGACCAGGATGATTATCAACGAACAAAAGGTGACAATTGGTACCTTCCGACCAGAACATTTGCAGGCAATGTATAAACTGTCACCCATGCTGAACCTTACTCAAAACATCAAATTCCTAGAAGGATTCAAGAAGAAGGAGTGCGAGCAGTATGAAAAAAGTTTGTTCGGTCTGATCAAAGATTGGATCTCACACCCCACGAAATTCAGGGATAACTCCAATGGGATCTATTCAAACTCTTCTTTGGACCCAAAGTTCAATTACATAGCCATGATGAGCTGCAGGTTGTATGAGAAGGAAGACACTACCCATTTCTTCCTCCCATGGGTGCCACTAATTCATACAGTCACTGAGGGTTTCTCTTTCGACTGGGCCAAACTGTTGTCTGACAGCCTGACCAATCGAATTACTGAATATCGAGCACAGAGGGCGAGTAAGAAAGAATCTTCATTCTTTATGCTTGCTTACATCATGGATGCCATCTGCTTCATGGCACCCTTCCCACTGATGAACTAGAGCTGGGCTCCATCTAATATATAGCCTATCCATGTGTACCACTCAAAGCTTTGGGAGGATAAGGCCAAAGAATTCATCTACAAGATCTTCAACTGGGTAATGGTGCCACTGCATGTCGCCATTTTTGGCCAGCTGGCTCCCAGGATATCAGATAGCATCGCGACCAGCCTCAGCAGCGTGGTAGATTGGTATCTAGAGGTGGAATTTTTGTATATCAGGGTTTTCAGCACCTCTGTCCCTCCATATGCCCTCCCGCTATTCCTTCCAGATACGCTTTTGTGTCGTGAGATCGTTAGATAGAATGTGCTCAGCGGAATAAGCAAAGAGCTCAAAGGAGTATCAAAAAAGGTATGGTTTCCCTTCCCTATTCATATTGGTTCATATTCCTTGTTATATTTTGGCCACGCCAAAGTCGAGGCTATGGATTTAGAAGAAATGAAGCTGGTGGATATTGAGTTCAAGAAGCACGACCCTAGCAAGGTTATGAGCAATCACCTCGCAAGTTGCGGTATGAAGAGGTATGAACCCGAGGATCCCCCACATGACAAAATATTCTGAGGTGCGAGGTCCTTCGCTGAAGTCCTAAGTCGGATTCAAGCCTTGCCACCTGGAGACATGGCTGAATTTTTGAAATTCCAGGAGCATCGACGGAGTTGTCTCCCCCAAATTTTACAAGGTGAAGCCCTAGAGCTTCCATTTACAAAGAAGATGGGAGCCAAAGGTGCAAAGGACTCGAGTCCTAGCAGCGAGAAGGACCAAGGGAAATCCAGGGAGGATAGAACCTCAGAGAAAGGAGCCGAAGTCCCCCAGAAGTAGGAAGGAAACCCCAAAAATGGCACACCAGGCAAGTAGGTCCAAGGCCAAGCAGAGATACCTTCGCAGGGATTAGGCGACTCACTTTTTCTCACATCAAACAACCCAGTTACAGAGGTCACCCCGAAACAAACATCTAAGGAAATCGACAGTTTGACTGTTACTTTCACACCATTACAGTTCACAAAAGGGAATCCTGATGCAGGATGGATTTTCAATGAAGAACTGCCACTATTTCTGTAGAGGAGCTGCCTCCCAACGAATTTTTCTTTGACAAAAAAAGAAAGGTTGTGGTGAGGCAAGGATTATATCAAAAAGAGGGTGTAATGGCTAAAAATTTTAAAATCATGACAGATGGGAAGGCCGCGAAAGAGGGAGAATTTACAGAGGAGATAGCCGGGACACTAGGGGCTTATGCTATAGCCAATCAGTACTCAGTTGGGACTTTGACGGCCCAGTTGAAACGAAAGAACCTCATGATCAGTAAATTGGAATTTAAGGTGGCTACTGCCGAAGTGAATGTCAACAATGAGGTGAGCATGAGCCTTGAGGAAGCCCAAATAGCTGACCTGCATGAAATTGAGAAGATCAGGTTCGACCTTGAGCAAGTGCACTAGTCGGCGCAAACTATCCAGACACAGGTAAGCTAGCAAGGGCAAAAAATTATAGAGTTGTAGTCGAAATTGGAGGTGGCCGAGAACCAGGTTATAGACATAAAGGTGCTCAGATCGCAAGCCACCGAAATCCGACATAAGGTACTTACGACTCAACAAAACTTGCTGGTAAAGGTAGGAACCATTCAAAACCATTTCTGGATGGTAGATCAAATATTAGAAAATATTTCTTTGAGAGAAAGAGAATCTAGGGTAGCACGGGTCACTTTCTAAGATGTTGTTATAACTACAGCGAAGATAGAGATGGTCAACAACTCAAAATTATCCATTGCAGAACAAACCAGAGGTAATATCTTGTTGAAGTTCTGGGAGCAGAACATATCAGAAAGAAAGGGGAGAGCTAATGAAGTAAAGAACTTTTCTGAGGAAACGTTCTCTTTGATAAGTAAAAGTTTGCTATACCTTGATAAGGAAAGAAGTGTTGGGACACTGGGAAAAATCAATATAGCTAAACATTTGTTGGACATCAAAGAAAACATGGAGAAGAAACAAGTGGAGATATCCCAGATTAGTCAGGTCGATATGGCCCAAGTGGACAAATGGCTAGTACAACCAAGTTTACAATTATGCTCCATAATCACAGAGGACTGACAAGTGGGAAAAAGTTTTCCACAGGTGGCGAAGAGTTGTTACACTTTTGAAGCAAGCGACCAAGCAGAGCCTCCTAGGTTGATAGCCCAGTTGGTGGAGAGGTGCGTCACTTGCATCGAGCAGGTGAAGGGGTAGGTTTCTAGTGCCAAATAATGACAGATGTTTTCTTGTTCTATTTTTAGAACCCGAAGAGTAAAGAAAGGAAGGTTCTCTACCCGCATGAAGGAGGACAAAGACAAAGAAGTGAAATGCTTAAATTTCCCATTTTATAACCGAAAACTTTTGGAACGATTGAAGTTCGAATGTTTAGAAGTTTGTATAAATATGCATTTTGAAGTCAGGAAAAGGGGATGGACCTTTCTTGGCCGATTGTAAGAGAGACTTTTTTCCTTTTGAAAATTAATACAAAGCAATCCGAAGATTCATGATTCCGTGAAGACTGAGTTATGAGTTTTGTTTTCTCTGTTATCTTATATTAAATTTCATTTCGCATATATATTTCTGATGAATGCTTAGCTACAATTTAGTACAACTTCTACTGTGGTGACCAACTTTTTAGTCGTCTAATCACTTGCAATTTTTCCTCTATATCAGCTATCAGCAGGTACAAGACCTGTGAACTTTTTAGATCTCTATATTTTATGCTTCGTCAGATTTCTTCTTGCCTTTTTCTTCTTCTATTTACAGGGCGAGATTCTCCCTTGATAGGAGCCTCGCATTGTCGACTGCTTAATGTTTTCTTACATTTCATACATGATTCTTTAAAAAGTTAACTCAGTTACAGGAGAAGGCCTTTGGTTTGTGTTCTACCTTTAACATTGGATTCGAAAATTCTCTTTTATACGATCAAAAAATTGAAGTAGCAATTTAAACCTTGAACTTTCTTTTCAATTTTTGTTCCTCCATGACTGTGCGCATTGAAAGATAGCCCAACATTGAACCTGGCCTATCAGATCAAACCAGCATCGCTTTGAACCTTTTTGACACCATACTTAAAACTTCCATCACCCGGGTAGAACGCGAACGTTCATGGGCCACAATTGAACGGGCTATAAGCATCCAGGAACGTTTGGAAGCGAGACAGAGACAACTTAGAAATCATCCTTAGCTTCCTTTCCCAATGGTTGATTCTTCCCCTTTTTATCTTTTACTCACCTTCAGATGCCTAGACCCTATACTTTCTATCCTTAAGTACAAACTCTGGAACAACAGTTCTCGTCATCGTTTCAAACCTTTCTTCTGATGTTTGTGGGGTTGAAGGTTGTGCCTTATCTTGATATTTTTTCATGTCCATGTCAGAGTTAGATTTTATCTTTTCTAAAGCCATTAGATTTACCTCAACTTCTATGGCATCAATCATCATATCATCTAATGAAGCGGATCTTTGTTCCCTTAATAACAAAGCAAAATCACTTTCAAAAGAATTAGCATATTTGAGTTGATCATCTTTAGGGGGGGGGGTTTACCTCAGTAGGAATGAGATTATAGACCTTTACAAATCTCGCTGAAAAATCCTGCATTGTTTCGTTAGGTGACCTCCTCATGTTGTTATACTGAGTCAACAACTGAAGGGGATTTTTCTTGTCACCCCATTTTGCAAGGAAATTGGTTTCAAAGGCCTCAAAATTTATGATACTAGCTACAGGAAGAGCTCTGAACCACTTCCTCACTTACCCTACAAGACTTTATGCAAATAGCCTCATTTTCACATCTTCAAAATATACTTCTTCCAATTCTATAAAATAATTGAACCAGTCTAGATGTTTCTGGGATGACACACTACCTTCAGCATCATACAGTTTGATCCTTAGATTGTATTCCCAAGGTAGATCATGTAACTGAGCAGGAAGTACAAGAGGAGAAAATCTAGTTGCCATGGTTGTTGTCAGGGGTTGGAGTGGTTGTTGATTTTGAGTATGAATCACTATAGGCTTCATTGTTGTAGCCAAAATCAAATCTTGGAATCTCCTTTCTTCAAATATGACCTCATTCAAACAAGATTTATATTTAGTTCTGAACAGAGTTTGTTCAAATTTTACATCAAACTCAAGATCTTCAATGCTTGTTACTCCATCTTTGGGAAAGGATAAATATCGGTCTAAATGAAAAACTGGGCTTATTTTCCTTTCTTTTCTTTTGTGTACGATCTTTTCAGGATCAGACATAGGAATTGCAGCTTCTGGGTCTGGGTTTCTCCTGGTGTGAATTGTCTTGTGAGCCAGGATTTCTAGCTCGAACTGCTTGGTGCAACTATTCTCTTGTTAATGGAGTCGCCAGGGAAAAAATAAGCTCAGCCAATAAGGTATTTGATTTACTATCACCCTCAGGAATCAAAACTAAATCTTTAATTCATTATTTTCCCAGGGAAGATTTCTCTTTCGCTCCCCAGCAACGGTGCCAAAATGTTATCACTCTGTAAATTTTGTTTGGATGATAGACAAATGACAGAAGTAACCGTTTCAACTAGATTTAGAGATGGGCACTAGATTGCTCATCTCAGAGAAGGATCTCTCGTGTCACTTGATGTTTCTTTGGAAATCGATGGCTAGATTTAGTTTGTTTTGGGGGTTTTTATAAATTTGTTGGCAATGAAGGGGAGGGACACTTAGGGATATGGAGTCAAAATTATGAAAGTGAATGTAAACAATGACTCACCAATAGAACTCTCCAGGGGATAAAGGCTAAATGAGGCAATGAATCTAAGTTATAAATTGTATTTAAGCAGAGTGTATGAAGAAGGGGAAAACAAGTAACTACATCACAACATTACTGAAATGAATTTTGAATCAGTTAGGAATAAAATTACATAGTTTAAATCGCTTAAGCCGAGAGCATCATGAGATGAATTCTGAGATTTTAACTATCCAATTTAAACAAAAGAAAATGCAAATGGAATTAAAGAAAACATGAAATACATACAATTAAAGGAGACAAAACTCATATCACCACCATTAGTATCATTTCATAGAGACTTCAAAAGATTCTGCATATGCATTCAATTCAACTTCATAAATTTACAGTTGAGTTCAGAAAACAACTAAGAGGTGCCCTTGCACTTCTGCCAACATTAGCACATTCAAAACTTCTTTCATTTATACAATTTCGAGTTATTTTCAATTAGAAACCAATTAAAGTAGTTGAAATGAAACGTTTCAACTTCTAAAACTGACTACAATAATTTCAACTAACAGTCTCGGTATGTGAACCGATTTACAATGATTAAAAAAAAATGTTTTATGAACTAACAACCCATTTCTCTGACTATTCAACGTTTATCTTCGCCATCTGTCCTGCTTTGGTCCTTTGTCGAATCTGTCAATTTGATGACACTTGGGGGCTATTTGTTGGTTCCAAGGAAACTGCATTATGTCTTGCCCAACCGCACTATCTCCTTCCATTGCAAGTCAAAAGGGATTTCGTAGTCCATCATTTGCTTGATCAGGATCTCTAGGTCAATCCAAGAGGCATAAGTCATGGTTGACAGTCTGATCTTCAATGTCTTGAACTGATTCAAGATCAAAAAATTTGTGGTCAAATAATCCACCAAGTTTTTCCCCTTCATGTTGTCCTCCAGGCTTTCAAACTTGGAGTAATCCACTCTGCATTGGGAGAGATGAGATTTGTGCTCCTCTTGGTCATACAGTTTCATTTTTCCATCCCAAAATGGTGGGAGGAATTTGACGAACAACTCTTCAAATATATCTTTGAATTCATGTATGCTCTGCTCCATCTGCATGGCCTCGGTTTGGACTGATTTAAGCAATTTATTCTTGGAAATAACTCTCCTGGCCCAAATTATCAATGTGGAAATAACTCTCCTGGCCCACTCTGAGGGTTTCTTTTCTAGCGTCTCACTCACAACAGTCCATCTGCTTCTAATTGTGATGGACATGCTATCTTTTTCATTGATGAAATTTAAGTATACCCTGAACTTGGAAATTTCAGTAGCAATAGAATCTCAGATGACGTGTTTGGCTCCCTGCAACATTCCTTTTTCTTTCAACCTTGTCTTCAACTTGTCTACTCTTTCCTATAAATCTTGATTCTCTTTTTGGAACTGGGCCATCTTCTCATCCTTTATTCTCATTTCTTGTTGCAAATTTTCTATATCTCCCTTAAGGCTCTTGATTTCTCCTCCCTTCAGGCTAACTTGGGACATAGCCTGAGCCAGTCCTCAGTGCTTGGCCAAATTTCTGCAATAGAAGGTACAACAACAGCCATGTCTAATGCTCATGTTTGTCCTTGTGACCAATTTACCTTTTCTTTCTCCAGCTGCAATACTTTGGCCTTGTAATTCAATGCTTCTTATCGAAATGTCTCCTTCTCTTGTTCTAGAGCAACCAGTTATGTTGTTTGTGGATTCTCTATGGCAGACATTTTTAGTTTTTTATTCAAGATTTGGATTATCTTGTGTTTCTCCTCCAAGGAGGATTTCACTCCCTGAGGGCCTTCAAATTCTAATTGCTTGAATTGAGTCTACCAAGCTCTGTTGGACGCTTTCTCTTGTCTCAATTGTCCCTCCAATTTAAGTGCATGAGTTTTCAACCTTGAAATATTCAATCTCAGACCTAGGTAGTCCGAATACAGCATGTCACTAGTTTTTTTGTGGAATTTCACCTTGTCTGGGGCACTGATGTTTTCATAATGCAGCTTAACCTCAGACACTTTATCCTCATCTGCAACTACTATGTTGAGTGTCTTCTTCTCTATATCCCTGACTGAGAACAGAGAAGATTTATGCTGAGAAATACTTTCTACCTCATGTATCAACTCTCTTATTTCACTCATGGCCAAGCTTCCTTTCACATCATATTGCTTTGCTAAATCTTCTTTAGATTGGTAGACTACTCCAGGTGCTTTATCAAAAAGGTGTTTTTTGCTGCTAAAAGCTCTTGATCTGCTTTCACTTTGGGGCATGCTTCTTTTACCAACTTCTTCCTTGCTGGTGCCACTCTCCACTGTATCCATACTTACTTGCTCCTTAGGATCTTCTTCATCCAGATATGCTATCTGTGGATATTGTGTGATCTTTATCTTCTTGGGAGCATTTTGTTGACTACTGGTGCCTAGGGCCTCTGAACTGCTTCTTTTGGTGTAGACAGTTACTTTGGGAACTTGGAGTATCAGTTTCTGAGAGGTTTTTTGTGTCTAAGTCTGTTGTAGGGTTGGCCCTACTTGTTGTGTTTGAGCAGGCTACAAGATGGCTTTCATATAAGCACAAGTTTCTAAATTTTCTAATTTGTCAAAACCTTCAACATACTCATGTTCATAATGGTATTGTTTTCTCATCAATATTCTTTTAGATATAACCTGATGTGGATCATGTCTTCTCCCTTATAGCTGTGAAAATCCAAACTCCTTGAGTTTGGCCTGGATCTGAGATAAGCAGGACCTAGTCTTCATGAAAAAGGGTCCTATGATGAAAGGGAATTTTAGGTTGGACACCTTGTGCATTTTTAGAAAATGTTTTTTCTCTGAGATGATTCTTTGCTTGATGAACTCTAGGGAAAAGACTCTGGTTGTCATAAAAATAGGAAGAAGGTAAGATTCCTCTTGACAACCATATACCCAAATTAATGTAGAATGCATGAACAACACCCAATATCCCACTCTATTTTATGTATTTGGCTGCAAATAACTTTTCATGTCCTCTAGGGCTCTTGGTAGGCTGGTGTTGAAGATCAGGCTATAAACTATGGACATGATCATATTTATGAAAATGAGCATTGTGATTCTTTTTCATTTAGTTGAGATGAATTTTGCTTCAGGGAACTCTCTCTTGTTTATCTCTAAGAACATCTTCAACAAGTATGTGTAATACCTGAAGTGATTTAGTGATAGGAAGTTCACAAGTTGTTTGTGTACATTATCATCTATGAATTTATCAAAATTGATACGGATTGATTGACTAGACTCCGACTGGAAAAAAGTTAACAAAAAACCTAACATGACCTCAACTACATATTTGTCATTATCTAATCCTAGAATCTGACTGAGTTGGAACAAGCCCACTAAATTTCAAGAACCATGACATTTACATTCATTGGCAAGGACAGACTCTCAGAATAATGCTCGGGTTTGACAATTGTCTACAGAAATAGGTTTTTGACTTCGGGGGGACATTCCCTGTAAACTGTAACTAGATTTTCTTCCTTGAAGGGTTCAGACGTTGTGGAGGGGGACTCTGGTATGATGAGGGCATATCGAATGGATGGGCTATCTACTCTACACAGAACCTCCGACCCTAATTTATTTAAAGCAACCTTCTCTTCCTGTGAGTATTGTTACGTGCACCAACCTATGAATTCCGGGAAAGGGAATGTGATTTCGACGGTGTAAGGGACTATGGAGGCTTGGACCGCCTTGGGAAAGGGTATATGTCTCCCTACATTATCTGACAAATTTCCTCTGGACATGGAGACGGGTGAGATGGTTATTTCGGTGTCAAACACATCAGAGTCTTTGTCAATTAGAGATTCTTCAATTAGTGGGGGATCTTGCTCTATTATAGACAAAACGACAGAATCCATGTTGATGATGAAAAATACCTGCGAATGAGTGGAAGACGCATGAATTTGGTGCACTGTTGAGCTTCAATTTGAAGGGAGCAATTGTGTCAATTTTCAACGTTCCAACGATTTGAAAAAACATAAAATAATGACAAGGGTCCCCCCTTTATATACGCTTCATGATTTCAGGGGTGAGGAAAAGTGGTTTGGGTTAGACTTCTTTTCTCCCCGAAATGAATCTGGTGGCGCCACATGGTCCCGAGTTGAAACCACAGTATTCTTATCGACCCTCTTTCAAGAATTAACCTCCATGCTAGTTCTCTGTCCAATATGATCCCTGACTATTGATCTGTGGCGCCTGAGATCTATGGCCGATCAGGTCCCATCAACTCTTCACTTTTTCTATACTTAGCTTTCTTCTTCTAGATATGACCCCATCCTCTAGTTTATCATGCCTCTACACTAGTTTAGCCTCTCGCTAAGTCCCGAAACTTGCATTCCATATACAAATTGTTATAGTGATAACATATATTTCACCCAATTCCTGTTATTTCCTTTTCACAGTTGTGATTTTGGTCAATTTCCATATTGGTTAATGGTTTGCAATGGATAATGCATCATGAGAAGTCTGAAATGGAAAAATGAAATAATTGAGGAAATGATGGTTGACATTACTTTTAACAAGAGATGTAATACTTTATCACTTCCCCATAATTACTATACCTAGTACATGCTTCCATAACTATGTGAGAATAGTTCCTCACCAATCTCTTTCATGCATTCAATGATTGGTTCCATAATTCAAAGGAGGGGGGTGGCTTCATTTAAAGCATGTGGTCGAAAAGAGATGATATCTAAGGTTGAAACTTGACAATTGAGGATTTTATTTCTCTTAGGCCCACTTTCTTCTTCCTTTTTGATGGAATTATAGCCACTCTCATGATATTCATGACTATAAGGCCTTTTGTGACACCCACCGAGCGTGTGTGCTCCTTGGAAAAATTCGGTGATGAGTCGGATGGAGAGCACAAGGGGGATATGATTGGTTGGGAAAGAACTTGTCTTATTAGTGTGGGCAGGAGCACCTTGGGGCACGATGATGATGTACAAACCCAGGGGGGCACACACCTTTCTTCCATTGAAATGGATGGGAGGGACTTAGGTTTTGTTTGGGAAAGGATGGGGAAACTTGGGAGCACACCCAAGGAGTGGACCTATCTTCCCTTGGCAGCATGGGTGCACCGGAGAGGTTGGAAAACCCCATCGACACACCCATGTAGATTCATGACAATAGACACAAGGAGGAACACAAGGAAAGGGGAACGTCGATCTAAGGGATGTGATGGATGATGGGAAGATTGGATAGTTTGGGCACATTGGGTCCATGAAGGGGAATGATGGTTCGGTTGAGTGTGACGATTCATGAAGGTGTGCGACACACCCAAAATATGCAAATTTCACATTGGTAACCCTTGGATTCCATATAAGATCACAATATACACATCCAAAAGCCAGAGAAAGTGTGAATGCAAGAGACATGAAGTAGTCAGACGTTGGGCGCACAAGTGGGGAGCACCACAGGTTGAGGCAAGGAGGAGCAACAAAGGAAGTCTTAGTTTGACAGATCCATAAGCATGTATGGTTTTGTTGTATGGGGAGAGTTGTGAGACTCTACCCATGTATGTAACTGGGACAGAAGTCCCCTCTTTGTAATGCATTGTTTCTCTTTCGCAATAAAACAAATGAAGTCGGGTATTAAGAACCACTGGTGCCACCCACACTATATCTATGTCTCTTATGTTTCACATGTTTTCTATTATATGTTAGAATGACTAAGTGTTAAAGAATGTCAACAAATTTTTAAGTATACAATCGAGTTGCATAGAGTAAGAGTGTGACTCATTCATAGCATAGAACGGAGTATGGGTATGCTCTAGGTGAAAAGGAATAGTTTGGGTGAAGTATTCTTGGTTGAGCCAAGATGCCAAGAGAGAAATGTTGTGGTGTCTCACATCCATGAGATGCCAAGGTTATACTTGGGAATGACTCTTGGGGGTGTGACATATGGTATCAGAGAAGTTTCGTAATGAAGAACTTTGTGAAGATACAAAACATTGTATGAAAGGCTTTGAACAGTTTGGGAGTGGGACAACCTAGGGTGGGGTGAGTCCTTGGACATAGGCGAATGAAGTCATATGAGGGGAGAAAGTTGTGGATGACTCAAGGCATTTCAATTCAAGTGTTCCACTGCTACCTGAGGCAGAAGAGACTTGGTTTGTGTAGTGAACAAGGATCTACAGGGACTTGGAATGAAGCACCTTGGAACCGAGAGGTGGACCAAGGGACACCCCCAAACAGTCTACAGAAGATGAGCACAACGTAGGTATGTTTTATTGTGATTTTGTTTGTATTTTTCACTTAACCCAAAAAGAGTGCCAAAGCTCAGTTTGTAGCAATCTACGAAAAATTGGTGCGTTGGGTTCCTTAGGAGGAAATATTGGCAGCCAATACCATCAGTTGTTTTATGTGCATATGGATATCAACGGAATAATAGTGCAAGATTTGGCTGACTCAAGAGCCTCACAACACTTGTTGAAGACTGAGGAAGCAAAGGAGCCAAGACTTAGATTATATTGGAACCCAAAGTTTTTGGTTTAGTTTTGCATGCTCACACAAACAAAGTTGTGCGTGCTCATCCCATAGTTTTTTTGCACTTAAGGAAATGCACGAGAACTGACATAGAGTGTGTACCAGATCGATTTTTGTCATTTTCACACCAATATTAAAGGCTACCAAGTGTGCATCGCTTTGAGTTTTTTTAGGTGCACCAGAAATAAAGAAGATTCTCGTCAGAATCAAGAAAGGAATCATTGGGAAATCTCCCCAAATGTTTACTGCTAGGAACATATAAAGACGTGATACAACCAGAGAATGATATGGATAGGAGGTTAATATTTCCCTTGATGCAATAAGTATACGTGGAGAATTGGCAAACACCAAAAGTGTGCGAGGCAGTTTTATCAGACAAACGAGTGGAGCATAGCAGAAAGAGACGGTGGTCCACAGTAGAGAAAGATATAAAAGGAATCTTTAACATCATAAATAAAGCTATCTAGTTAGAGAATTTTGAGTTGGCTTAGATATCAATATCGAGCTCACTTTGAGCTAGTTGTATTATTGTAATTCTTTGAATATAGTTCTAAGTCTAGTCTATGTCTGAGTTTTGAGCAAAGGCGCGTTGTGCAGCATGTTGTAATTCTGATGTTTTATATAGAAAATATATGAAGTTTTATGAATGTCATATGTGTCTCTCATGGGCAATGTATATATATGATATGATGGAATTATTCCAATAATAAATATATAACAGTTATGATACCTTTTGTGCATGTTATGTATGAGTTGAATGTGTGTGTGTATTGTTTTAATTCTTGGTCCTAAATAGTCTATCATCCATGATTTATATGGATGCCATTTTTGGTGATGTTTCATATGTTTAAACCTTCATCCTTGTCACAAGACCTTATGGTCTCTGTGATCCTCTCTACATCCCTGGTGAGACCTTCCTCGGCCTTGGCCAAGGATTGATATGTTGATGCTTTGGATTTGTTTTGGAAAACGATGGAAAAAACCTGGGTTTAAAAATCCCCAGTGTTAAGAAGGACATGACACATGCAAGTGTGGACCAAAACTGCCCAACAAATGGTTTTGTTTCCAAGACCTAAAGTCTTGTTGAGATCAATGAAGGAAAACAATGAGCAGGAATCCTTCTAAGGAGGAGATTCAAGACTGCATAGAAGTGAAAGAAGAAGATTTTTCCCTATGAGAGATGCAAGGATTAAGGGTAAACGCGAAGGAATGGAAAGGTAGATATCATTACTCATATATGCATGAGCTCTTCTTCACAGAATTCCCCTGCCTATTGCATGAATGGTTGAAAAGGAAAGTTGTTATCAATTCAGTTGTGTTGCCAGTGGAGCCAATAGTTTGGGATCAAGACAAGATTTATAGCTTGAAGGTGCTCGATAATAAGTGGACTCGGGCTATTGATTTCTAGTTCGCTCGAGTGAAGGAAGGATACATTATTTAGTTTTTTATAGAATATAGTGATTCTTTCAGTGAGGTTGAAAGAAAGTTTGAATAAGGTCCAAGGAAGCGAATTCTAGAATAAATTTAACTTTGGATCAATATTTTTTTCGTGGAGAGGAGAATGATGTGCATGGATCCCAACATAATGGTTGAGTAAACCCCTTAGTGCTGGGGGGGATTTGGAAAAGGTGGGGGGGGAGGAGTTAGAAGATGGATCCATTGAGAAGGATCCAAGAAGTTGTAGAGATGAGGTGAGGTATAAAATGGACCTATAAGAGAAGAGGAGAAAAATAGTTGAGAGGTACGTAAGAAGAGTTGAGATAAAAATAAGAACAGAAGAAAAAGGTGGAAAAGAATTAGCTAGGGGCGTGCGACAAGGGGTTGGGTCCAAGATGAAGAGAAACGAAACTACACCAAGTGTAGTGTGGGAGTGGATGTTCCAGAGTGTATCTCAGATGAGGATAGGCCTGCAAAGAGGCATGGCATAGAGGACATGGTGTCTGTTAGGGATACTAGTAGTGATACTAGTATGAACCTAGGTGACGAATTATTCTCTCTTTGGTTGTTGCAAAGTGCCACGACCTTAGAAGAAGATGAAGTGAAAAGAAGTGGTGCACTGATAAGGAAAGAGGATGGTTTGAGGAGGAGCAGTGTGTTGATTATAAAAATCAATTCTTCATAAGGTGGTAGTGCATAGATCGGACCAGGAGATGAAGCATGAAGTGGCGATGCACAGATTGGCCCAAGAGAAAGAGCGCACATTTTTGGTGCATGGTTAGGACAGGAAGGTAGGGAACAAAATGTTGGTTTGCAAAAATAAAAGGAAGATGGAGGCTGCCCTAGTGGTGGGGAGATGAGTTGATAGTAGTGGATGGTCTTGCGTGGTTGGAAGTGGATAGCTCTCTAGGTCACCTCATGAGAAATTTCAAAAGAAGATGGACTTACCCCTCCTTTGTACCACCCCCCTCACGCATTTTTAATCAAGAAGAAAACACAACAGAAAATGAAGAGATTAGATTCAAAGAAAGAGGAGAAGAAGAAAGAAGTGACAAGACAAGTGAAGAAGAAGGTGAAGTCATCAATAATTTACCCTAAGAGATAATGGTGTGGAAATATCTATCCAATATCAATCAAAGAAAAGGAAATATCTCTAGTTCAAAGATGGAATATCAAGACAATACATTGAGTTTTTTTGTGTTCCATGGAACAGGTAAGGACAATATAGAGAAACACTGGTTCACTTGTGAAGCTATCTAGTCTGTAAAGAGAGTTACATATGACGGTTCACTTGTGAAGCAATCTAGTCTGTAAAGAGAGTTACATATGACAGAATAAAATCGCGCAAACAGAGACTACATTCAGGGATTGATTATTGACATGGTACATGAAACAGCGAATCATAAGCAAGAAAGGCAAGGTCCCTAGCCGAGATCAAGTAGGATCTGCTTAGGAAGCTTTAGAAGCCTAAGTCAAAATCCAAATGGACACCGAAATTGAGATCAAATATAAATAAGGAGAAATCGTCTGGGACTATGACTAGCGGTTTAAGATCATGTTGGATAAGTTGACGTCCAAATCCAGGACGTGCACCAAATACAATGGTTTATTACGGGGTTACTCCCCCATATTCGAGTCACACTCACCCAACAAAAGGTGATGACTCAGGAGTAGAAATTCAAGATCGTGATTCACTTGGAAGCCACACCTGTATGTGTAGAGACATTGATTGAGTTGGAAAGGTTCAGTCACAACTAGTCAACCTAAAAATACAGCTGCAAGATATGGCCAAGACTAAAGTTGTGCATGGGCACGTTTGGTGTACTACATGTAGTTATAAGGGACATCGTCGAGATGAGTTCCTTATCCTTCTAAATTATGTGATGACAGGTGCACCAAGTCCATTTCCATCTAAGTAGTCTGAATGGTGTGAAATATGAAGGAAATGGGGCCATGTGCCACCCCGCTATCCCACATTGTAGAAATACCATAAAAGAACTCACACCCCACTATATGAGTTCTATAAGTTCATTGGACACGATGTCAAAAACTGTCAATCTCTCCAATTAATGCAAGATAACACCCGCGATGAATTTTGTGTAAAGGAGGAGAAAAAAAATGGTGAGCGTGGTGGTGCAGATAGAGATAGATACAAAGGAGGACCCTGAGGTGGATTTGTATGCATTCGTGGCCGCAAATATGCAAATGGAAGAGGTAAACCCCCCACTTCTTTTATCATGTCTCACAATTTTGCACCAAGTTGCATGTGCTTTGTGCCTATTGTTATAGTCTTGAACATGTAACTGAGTATTATCTCGACTTACTGAAGAAGTGAGAGGACAAGAAGACCAATGTTTGTAACACGGTGTATGTCGAGCCATGCAAAAATAAAAAGATGAACAAGGAGTTGGACATTCTGGTAGTAACTCATCGAGGGGTAAATATAGGGGTATATTTCGAGCATGGTGAAGGCTCAGGTCAAAAATCCAATGGGAAGATCAAGAAGGAACCTTAGCTCCCCTCAAAGTTTGATGTTGCTCAATAGAAGTAGTTTATGCACGATGCGTAAAAAGAACTTGAAGAAGAAAGAGCACGTGAGGAAATTCAATGCATGACTCAGAGGTCTCTTGAAGAGGCACGGATCTAGGAGGAAGTGTAGAGGGAAACCCAGAGGTCACTAGAAGAAGCATGAATCTACGAAGAGGTGCAGCGGGCGATGTAGAGGTCTCTGGAAGAATATCAAAGGCACTAGGAATTGCATCGCACAATGCAAATATATTTGGAGGAGGCTCATATGCATGACCCAAATATTGATAGTGTAAGTATGTAGACAGACTATGTTGCAACGTGTTGAGAAAAACTCATATGAATAACAATGCTAGGAGGAGTTGCAACACACATCATGAACAGAAGCCTTGTGTGACCTAGGTCGCATGGCATAAGCTGAAAATCAAGTCAATACCTTCTTACACTATTTTTTGTGTTTTCTTAAAGATCCAAAATCTACAAGTAAGTTGACCAAAATGTTAGCTACTTGCATGAAAGAATAGGGAGAAGATACCACCATACATTTTTCGTTTCTAGAAATGGAAATGTGTTAGGTTAGTAAGAAAAAGTGCACTGGCCAAAAATTTAAAATGACAAAAGAGCTTGGTGGGTACGACATGGATGGATTCATGTTGGATCTGGGATTCGATGTGAACATTTTTCCTAAGAAATCTTGGGAAGTGATGGGCAAGACTAAGTTGGTTTGGTCACCCATTCAACTTCGATTGGATATTCAATACAATATCTACCGCATCAACCGGTTGGAGAAAGTAGAAGTGAACATCGAAGGAGTGAAAAATAAAGATGACTTTGAAGTCATTGAGATCATGGATGAGTCTAATCTATATGTTGCACTACTGGGGATTGGTTGGGCCTTTGAAAATGATGTGGTGTTAAATTTGAAGAAGAGGAAGATTTCCTTTGAAACTGACATCATGTGCATGGTCACGCCACTAGATCCATATAATGGCGACTTTTACAATGAGCCCATGAATGAGGATGCACAGAGAAACGATGGGAAGAGCTCGGTCATTGAAAATATTTACAAAGTCACGGGGCATAGAGAGGACTACATAAACCCCATCATAGATGATGAATTAAGATGTCAGAATGTCAAGTCTTATGACACAGATCCTGAGGATGCCATGGTAGAGGTGGTAGAATAAACTATATGAAGCATCAATGAGGAGGTGCGTGCAGATATCTACAGAAAAGCATGTCGAAGACTTTGGCTACTATAGTTATTATGGTTCAGAGATAATGGACACATTACTTACATGGATATAGTGCATTCCCAAGTACTATAGGCCTCGTGCACTGCACATAGTGTTGATGGGGATTCATGCACGATGGTAGGCTTCTCACCACCAACTTACTGAGAATGAGTAATTGTAGAAGCGAATATGCGTTAAATATTATGAATGAGGTAAATTGTCCCTCACATTGCCTACCTTTTTGAAAGAGTATGGTTAGCCAAGAAATGACATGGGGTGTGTCGTAAATATTTAAACCATAAAAGCAAACCCCCACCTATCATCCCAATTTTTTTGGTTGAACTAACATGGCAACCACCTGCACTCACTCTGGAAACAAATTCCCGAGGTATCAACATCAGTGAATCATTCAACAAAAGACCATCATTTCCCTCCCATCTCATGGAGCCAACAAACGAGATAGACACAAGCATTGATGAGCTCTTGCATAAATGGATATTGGATGAGCTGCATGGGTCTATTACCAAGTCCACAGGGTTGAACTTGCTTGAAGGAATAAGCATGGGGCCACATTGCAACCCACTAGGGGTTGTTACAATAAAATAATAAAAAAGGTCGACCCAAGCTAGGGTGCATAGAAACATGCACAGTGCCCCCAAAAAATAAGACTCGTGTATGTACAGCTAGGTCCACCATATTTTTACTAAGTACGAACTACCGATGACAATATATTTATATAGTAGTTCACAGATTAAATTGATCAATATGCTAGGTATTCCCATGCATTATCCATAATAGTGTTGTAGCTAGTCCATTGACAAGACAATGATTGACCTGATTTCACATTCAATGAAACCTTCAATTTCACCATTTAGTCAGAGTTTCAACGTTCCGAGCCTACCCCAATCGTCATCCAACTTCAGTCACAAATGCAGACAAGATCGCGGGACAACCTTCTTCCATTCCCATAATATGTAAGCATGATCGATCCTATAACTCCAGTAATTTGTCAATTCACACGAGTATTGGACGGATTTCCTAGAATATACTCTCATCGAAAGGGAAAGGTAATATACTTCCATCACATTCTACAACATATGGGTACAAAGTTTTTTATGATGCCTCATTTAGCAAGGCATATTTTCAGGATGACAAATCAACATTGGTATCTCTCCGAATACACCATTTCACCGCCATATTCTAAGTAGTCTTTCCTCTGTCACCTCCATCGAACTCATCTTGTTGACCCCCTTCCTTCCTCTATACCCAAGATATAAATACCTACTCTCCCCTAAATTAGTTGGATAAATTATCCACGTTCCCTCCTTTTTATTTCCTACTCAGTACCAACTCCACCCATCATAGTTCCCTACACCTTGTCTTGTACTTGCGTAAACAATCGACATGCCTCATCCACTTTGTTGATAGGAAGGTGCCCCCTCTAATGGCTCGCCAACAGACTTGCTTCTAGCCATTGTCATGGGCCTTCCCTAGTACCAACGGGGTCGACTAATTTCCCTCCATCCTACCTTGTTTCCCCTACCCCCCTTCTCACATCTCACCAAGGACCCTAAATCCTCTAGAAGAAGAATAATCAAGGCTCTTTGCTCATCTTGGTCGAAATAGAACAAACAGATAAATAGATAATGATGATCTCTATTGAGGAACTCACACTTATTTTTCATAGTTTGGTGTGGATTGGGAACTTTAAAAAACTCCCTCATATACCTCCATAAGCACCAGCAAAGGTTATGGGCCAAGTAGCTGGAAGCAAGCACACTTTGCTTAAAAGAAATATGAGCGGCTTTTACTCCACCTATCTACCATCAGAACTTCAATAGCTGACTCGAGGACGAGCCCTATAATAGTGGTGGGGGCTTGATGGCACCCTAACTTTTGGGTTAATTTTTGTGCGTGTGCAAAAACGAAGTTGTGTACTCTCATTCCCTAGTTTTTTGTGCACCTAAGGAAATGTGCAAGGAATGACATAGAGTGCACACCAGACTGAGTTTTGTCAGTTGCGTGCCACGATTAAAGGATACCAAGTGCATGTTGGTCCCATATTTTTTAGATGTGCCAGAAATCAAGAATATGCCCCGTCAAAATCAAGAAAGGAATCATCAGTAATTCTCCTCAAATGATTACTTGTAACATCCCCACAATAATCCTGATTTTAATTAATTCTTTATATGTAGATATAATGTGTGGCTACGACCAAAGTGATGTATATGCGAAAACTAAAGAGCCAGGTTGTCAGGATTGAAGAGTGAACTCCTAGGCGTGTTGCACTATAACTGATCCGAATTATTTTCAGCACGAAATGAGAGAGGATATATAATAAATAAATGTACATAGATATCTTGGATATCCAATATTACAACAGAAAAGTATCAAAGATGCAACCATAAACACAGATATACAGTAATACACAATTTTCTATTAATGAGCAAAAATGTACAAAGACTGTAAAATACAGAGTGAAAGACTCGCTAGAATGGTGGCAGCTTATCTCTGAGAAGAGATGTGATGGCTACTAGCATCCATGAGAAGTTGATATTACAATGAGGCTCCAAAGGCCTTTTTATCATAAATAAAATCCAAAACCCTAACCCCGGAAGATGAAAAGCCAACAGTTTTGTGGACCCCATTTTGGGTAGTTTGGTGTACCAAATTCCCGGGGGCGTAACTTTGGCATACAATCTTTGTTTGGGGCGCATGATAGCTCATTGGAAAGGCATCATCGACGAGATTCATTTTGGGGGATAAATCAAAGCCTTATACTATCATTGAGAATATCAATCCTGAAAAACCTTCATTTAGGCCCTCAAAATGGCCTCGGAAGTTAAAAACTGCTAAAAATAGTAAATTGTCAAAATTGCCAAAAAGTTGTTTTGAGCGAGTTGGAAAAGGTAGGTGGCCACCAATATCCACCTGGATTAGTAAAAACAAGTGTTTTTTTGTTGGTTTTCTAGTATTTTTCCTAGCAGCAAGTTCCCTTGAGTTCCCAACTAATATATTCCTAGTTATTTATGCTAAGGAGACCCTGATAAACAAATGGGATGCCCGAGGGACTGAGATCAGTGAAGGGCTACATTCATTGGGTTGGGCATGACAAGAGGAAGAGAGTTGGTGGATAATCAGGATAGTTGTAGGAATATATGAGTAGGTTGTGAGTTTTATGAGTTGTGAGTGGACTGTGAGAGATCACCCTCTTTTGTGGATTACTAGCCTAAGCTCGGGGGTGGTTTGCTGTTGATATTTGGAAAAAAAAGTTTATGTTTGGGTGGAACGTCTGCCCCAAGCAGTTGGTTGCACAACTACTGTGAAAAAATAAGTGGTTGATCTATTTTTGTCTTGTACATATGAGTTAAATTTGTTGTGCATGAACTATATGTATTTGAGAATGATTTATATGTTGTTGTAATGAATTTTATTAGTTACATTCATGTCTATTTTAATTCATAAATGTATGGAAGTGAACAATAGTTAAATATGTTTTCATTCGTAGCTGAAAGCTACAAGAAATTAGTTAGTTGCAAAATAATTTAATTGGTTAACAAAATTTTTTTTTCTATGAGTATTATTCATTGTAGTGTCCCTAGGTTGGGTTGGGGACGTTACATTATGGTAACATAGTGCCCAGCTCAAACATCGAGCTTGAATGGGATCGAACCCATGTGAATTTGAGAAAAATTCGTTATTACAGACTTGTCTATGATGAATTTGGGGGAAAATATAGAGAAAGTTGAATGAAATACCCAAATTCATGAATAAAATTCAAGTTTGAGTGACTTGGATCTGTTTAATAAATTTAATGGCGTGAATCTGCAAGTTATAGAGTTGAATTCTACCTTAGAGGTAGAAAATATGAGTTTTAATGGCCACTATGGAGTTGCAGGCCGTTTGGTGAATCAACAACTGAGATCTCTTTTGATCTTGAGATCGACGACTGAGATTCGCCATAATAAAATTAAAAATCCATAAGGTATCGGTCGTTTGAAAGGTTGAGTAAATCGATGGCCATGATTAATTTTTGGAAATTTGGGAAATGGATCAGATCGACGGTCTATATTCATTTTTTACATTTTGAAAGGTAGATCCAATCAATGGCTGGGATTCATTTTGGCGGTTTTTGAAATGGATTAGATCAACGACTTAGATTCGTTGGGTTTTTTGGTTGAAAATTGCTAAGTGTGGAAATTTTCCAATAGAAATTGTCGATAGTCGATGGTTGGGTCAGTTGAAATGGCGAAGAGTTTTGTTCAGCCAGAAGACATCTCTGACCGTCGATGGCCGATGGTCGACGTCAACCGAATCCAACAAAGTATTTTTCAAACACCAACAAATGTCATCGATCACCAATGGGCCAGTGGTCGACCATCGGATGGAATCAGTGAAGAGTTTTGAATCAAGCAAGATAATTCATTGATGACCGAAGTGTCGATGGTTGGGCGTCAGTCGATTCGGCAAAGTGTTTGGGTCATCCAAGAAAATTAGTTGATGGTCAATGGAGGAAAGAGGGTGATCAAGTGTCATGCCACATCAACATCCACGTGTCATTCCAAGTCATCCAATTTGACACCTTAGGATGACGTGTCATGCCACGTCAACGTCCATGTTTCATGCCAAATCAACAGTTTCCACGTCATCCTAGAAGTGGTCGATGACCGATGGTTGGGTTGATTGATTTGGGGAAGTGATTTTGATACTAATTTGGGGTCATCTATCATCGATGGAATGATGGTCAGGCATCGGTCGAATATTTAAGAAATTCCATTGGCCGACGTAGATCGCCAACGGTCAACGATCGGGTTGGGCGGTTTGGAGTTGTGAGCAAATTGGTTGTTGGGGAGTTGGATTGATGGTCAATGATCGTGTTGGTAGTTTAGGGAAAGAGTTGTGTGCACCAAAGGAGAATGTCGATCGTTGATGGCCGATGGAGCATGAATCAATATCTCAAATTTGATGTGATTTGAGATCAATGAATCAAATTTAAATAGGTGTTAACAAAAAAAAAAATTGAAATTTTTCAAAATTTTCATATTTTTAAAGGTCATTAACTTGTGGGGCATTTTTTAGGCCCTAAACAATGTTTTTATCCAATCAAAAATAAAAAAAAAACAAAGTGTACCATCGTACACTTTGTCTCTATATCTCAAATAAAATAACTAAGAGAGAGCTATCAAATGAGCTAAACGGTTTGTAAAATAGAGCTCGTATGAAGAAGTTATAGCCAAAATAGTAAGAGTAAAATTTTGGCACCAAATTTATTCCAGAGGGCATAACTCCATGCTTATAAATCAGTTTGCAGAACATGAGTAGTCGATGGAAATATTATGACCCATAGAATCTAGAGTTGGATTCATATTTCGGATATGGGTACCTGAAAATGCATAGGAAGATAGATAAGGCACCTGTAAAATGCAGGGATAAATTGGGTAAAACAACCTAAATGTCTTCGGACCATAACTTTCAACTCGGAGCTCGGATTTGAGAAATCGAATAGTCGTTGGAAAGGTATTGATGATTAAAAGACATGTTGCCACCCTAAATTTTTATTTGGGAAATAAATGTTTCCGGAAATTAATAAGGAGGTTTATGTAGCAGTAAATGAATGGAAAATAGAAGCATATGGATGTTGTAACGTTTCACTCAAAATTCAGTTTGAGGCATGGTTACAGCCGTTGGAAAGATTTTTCAAAGAGGAATGCATCTAAGAAATCACATTTTTATTTTGTGCATTGTGTCCTTCCTAAATTTATAAATAAGTAACCTATATTCTATATGATGAAATGTTTTGTTCTATGCATGTTCTAACAATAATTATTACATGCACATTTCTTGCAGAATTAGAGGTGAAAGCAAATTTTTTTCTCATATGAGGACTAGAGTTATGGAATATGTTCAAGGATATTACAGCCATGAGGAAGATATCATAGGTCTGCATGTCGACAAGAGAAATATTGAGATAGAGTCAATTGGAAGAAGATATAGGCAGGAGCCTGTCACTATGAGAATCCTGCATAGGGAAGTGTAGCACTATAGAGATAATAATGAAAGGATTATGAAGGCTTGGGAAGAGATAGTTCATAGCTTAAACGTGTTGCATAAGCAAGTTAAAAAGGACTCTAACACTAAGAAAGAAACTAGTTCTAGACAAGTGTCAACATCTATATTCCATAGCAAAAGGGATGATCATGGAAATGATAGGCAGTCAAGAAGTATGAGCAGGAACCATCATTCTCCAAATTAGTCCACTAGAAGAACTCATGCAATTTCAGGGCCAGGGAGCATCCCAAGTGTGTCTCCCGTTAGGAGGAAAAGAAGAATTCCTAAGAAAAACATCTTGCAAGGTGAAGTTTGTAAAATCAAGCCAAGAACCTGGATGAGAAGAGGGTCTAGTGGATGAAGTTCAAAGGACATTTCCAAGATAAATATTTTTTCGAGCATTCCTATGAAACAAAGATGAAATATTTCTTTGAGCTCAAGTTGGGAAACATTACAATGGAAGAATATGAAAAGAGGTTCTCTGAATTGTTTAAATATGTTGACTTCATCAAGGATGAGAATGTCAAAATCCAAGGGTTTATAAGTGAGTTACCCTCTTTCTATAGTGACAAGATTCAATATGATAACCCAAAAAATTTGGAGGAAACCATAAGGAGAGAAAAACATCTCTATGACCAAAGCAAAGGAAGGTCAGTTTTCCAAAAGTCTTGGAATAAAAAGATGAAAGGGGAAAATGATCAAAGGAAGAAAGGTTTTAATATGCCCTTTTCAGGAATAAATCACAAGCAAATCAACAAGTTCAAGAAACCCAAAATGAGCACAAGAATGAAAATTCATTAGGGAAAAGGCCAAGGCAACAACTTGTACAATGTTGGGGATGTGAGGAAAATAACTTATATAGGGATTGCCCTCACAAAGGAGAAAGAATGAGGATTGTCCACAACATTCAAGAGACTGAAACAATGGAAGACATAGGAGGAAACATGCAAAGAATTTATGCAGCCTTGGACAACAAGCAAGATGAATGTCAATCCCCCATGATTGAAGTGGAAGATAAGATTGATAACCATCCCAAAGCAATGTTAATTGATTCTAAAGCTAGCCATAGTTATATAAATGCTAATATTGTTGAAATATTTCACTTGCAAAGGAATAAGCATAAGAAATATTGGTTAGTTCAGTTAGTCACAGGAGGTAAGAGGAAAATCAATGAGTTGGTTAAATATTGTCTGATAGACATGAATGAACTCAACACAAAGGTATATGTAAACACCATACCCTTGGATTCATATGATTGTTTAATTGGCATGGATTGGTTGGAAAAACACCATGTTGTCCTAGACCATTACAACAAGACAATCACATGTCTTGATGGAGAAGGGTAGCAAGGCAATATTCAAGGCATTCCAAGAGCTGTAGTTTTTAGAGAGATTTCAATCATGCAATTGAAGAAGAGTTTCAGGAAGGGATGTCATATTTTTGTAGCCCATATGGAAGAGGAAGCCAAAGATAAAGTGGTAAGAATTGAAGACCATCTAGTATTAAAGGATATTGAAGATGTTTTTAGAGAAATATTTGGATTTCCACCAAAGAGAGACATGGATTTCTCTATTTATTTGGTGCTAGGAGCTTCCCCAGTGTCCAATACACCTTACAAAATGGGTACCCTAGAATTGAAGGAGTTGCATATGTAGCTTGAAAAGTTGTTAAAGAAGGGGCATATACATCTAAGTGTGTCATCATGGGGAGCCCCAATTCTTTTTGTGAAGAAGAAAGATGGAACCTTAAGGTTGTGTATTGATTTCAGACAACTGAATAAGGTCACCATAATGAACAAATATCATTTGCCAAGAATTGATGATTTGTTTGATCAATTGAAAGGTGCAAGGATCTTTTCCAAGATTGAATTGAGATCAGGTTATCGTCATGTAAGGATAAAATAAGAAGATATCAACAAGAAAACATTTAGGACAAGATGTGGGCATTATGAATTCACGATAGTGCCATTTGGACTATCAAATTCCCCAACAGTCTTTATGTGTTTGATGAATGGAGTGTTCAGGGAGTACCTAGACAAGATTGTAATTGTGTTCCTAGATGATATACTTTTCTACACTAAGTTAGAACAGGAACATGAGAAAAAAATAAGAATGGTGTTGCAAGTTCTAAGAGAGCATAAATTGTATGCTAAGCTAAGTAAGTGCATCTTTTATCAAAACAAGATTCACTACTTGGGGCATATTATTTAAGTAGAAGGGATAGCATTGGATCCTAAGAATATAGAGGCCATTAGAGGATGGACAATACCAAGAAATGTGAAAGAGGTTAGATCATTCATGGGTCTTAATGGTTATTACTGAAGATTTATTAAAGGATTCTCAAAAATTGCAAGTCCAATCACTTGCAAAAGAAGCGAGTGAAATTTGAATGGACGCCCAAACGTGAAGAGAGATTTTAGTAGTTGAAGGACATATTGACAAGTGCACTAATATTCAATATTGCATATCCAGATGAATATTTTTTTGTGTGCACTAATGCATGCAAGGAAGGGATCGGTGGAGTCCTCAATCAAAGGGATCATGTGGTATGCTATGAGTCTAGAAAACTAAAAGAGCATGAAAGGAATTATGCTACCCATGATCTAGAGTTAGCAGCAATTGTACATGCACTAAAAATGTGGAGACATTAACTTATGGGGAATAAATTTGAGCTAAGGACATACCATTGTGGTCTGAAATATTTATTTGGACAACCAACACTAAATTCCAGACAAACTAGATGCTTGGAATTTCTGAGTTAATATGACTTTGAAATTAAACATATAAAGGGAAAAGAAAGTCAAGTGGTCGATGCACTCAGCAGGAGGGCACATGAGAAGCATATTGCATCCATCATCATGTACATACATGATCTAAAGGATCAAATCATTGCAACAACAAATTCATATCAATTGTATGAAAAAATAAAAAAAGCATTACAACAAGGATTCTTTCATTATAAATTTAATTTTTATGAGATAAAATAAAATAGAATTCTCATATACAAAGGTAAAGTGTATGTGTCGAATTCCAATGAGATGAAAAGAACAATTATGAAGGAAATTCATAATGTGTGATATGTCGGGCACCCGAGATATTAGAAGACAATTGCATCTATGATAAGCCAATACTTTTGGCCGAGAGTGAAGAAAGAAGTGGTTGATTACATAGTCAGATGTCTAGAATGCCAAAAAGTAAAGATAAAACATAGACATCCAACAAGTTTGCTACATCCATTACCCATTTCGAAAAGGAAATGGGAAGTTGTCACGGTTTATTTTATTACAAAACTTCCTAGAACGGTGAAGCATCATGATTCCATCATGGTGGTGGTGGATAAATTAACTAAGGCAACACATTTTATCCCAATAAAGACTACACACAAGGCAACAAATATTGAATAAATTTATATGAAAGAAGTTTCTAGGCTACATGGGGTGTCTAAGGGAATAGTTTCAAATAGAAATCCAAAGTTCACATCTAATTTTTGGAAGGCTTTATTCAATGGATTTGGGAAAAAATTAAATCTTAGTACAACATATCACCTAGAGTTGGATGGGAAAACAGAGATGACCAACTGAGTAATTGAGGATATGCTCGGAATGTATGTGATGGACTAGCCATAAAAGTAGGAAGATTATATTCATTTAGTTGAGTTTGCTTACAACAATGGGTATCAGGCCTCATGAAAATGAGTCCATTTGAATCATTGTATGGCAAAAAATGTAACACTTCGGTGAGTTGGGATAAACCAATAGACAGAGAAGTTGTTGGGTCAAAATTGTTGAAGGAAATGGAAGAGTAGATGGAAAAGATAAAATAGAACTTAAAGGCTACCCAGGGTAGGAAGAAACGTTATGCAGACAAGAAAAGAGTATCTAGAGATTTTAAGGTGGGAGAACATGTGTTTTTAAAAGTGAAGGCAAAGAGAAGTCCTTTAATATTAGGAAGTTTCCCAAAGTTGGCTACGAGATATTGTGGAACTTTTGAAATCTTAGAAGATATAGGGCCATTTTCATACATGCTAGCATTTCCTGCATCTATGAGAGTGCATAATGTATTTCATGTATCATTATTAAATAAATATGTGCCTAACCCTAACCACATAATTGATTGGAATGTGATTCAGGTGGAGCCCGAAGGGGATTTCTGGGTGGAACCAGTATGCATCCTGGACTAGAAAGTCAAAGGGATCAAGGACAAGGCTATAGGGATGGTAAAGATTTAGTGGACCTACTACGGTCCTAAATATGCTATATGGGAGCATGAAGAAAACATGTGGGGAGAATACCCACAAATGTTTTACAATTTTGAAGCAAACAGAATGCAAGACTCCATTTTGAGTAGCGATAGTCTCATAATGACATCTCAGAGTCCTAGAAAACTGCATTGGGGACCTTGATAAAAGAATGGCTCATTCCTCGGGTTAGCTATGATAAACGGATGGTATATCCCTTGGGTTAACTATGATAAATCAATGATGCATTCATTGGGTTGGCAAGTTGAAAGGAACATGCGATTGTGGTTGGAGTTGCTACTAGAGTTGTTAAATTGTAGAATTTTTATTTCTAAGTATTGTGATGTAAATTTGCATATATTTATATCGGCATAGAGTACACCGAGGACAATGCACAATTGTAGGGGAGGGGGAATGTAACATCCCCACTATAATCCCCATTTTAATTAATGCTTATGTAGATATAATTTGTGTCTATGGCCAAAGTGATGTATATGCGAAATGTATTTCTATGTTTTATTAATAAAAATGTGATGTGAGTTGCTAAGGGGACATGGACAAGAGATGCGGGATGAATTAATCCAAAAGAGAGGGGAGGGTCTAGGATATTGGCCAAGAGGGTTCCAAGAGAGAATTACCCATGTATATTAATTCCACCCATTTTCCTAAAATTGGTATTTGTATATGAACCTTATAATTTATGGTTGAGTGTTCCCAAAGCCAATCATTGAATACATGTAAGAGGGTGGGTGTGAGCGGTCACATCCAAAATTTATTGTGCACATGGGGGCTGTGTACAATTAGTTTGGGGAAGTGTGTGAGTCGAGAAAGCAAGCCAAAGGAGAGAAATTTGTATGGGTTGGGACAACAGTTTTAGACAATGAATTTCTATGCATGAAGAGTAAGTAGAGAGAAAGAAAGAGAGCTTGGAACTGGTGCAACCATCGAGGGAGAATTCTAGAGCATGTTGGAGCATATTTGGAGAGAAATGGAGCTGGAAAACTGAAGATCTGGGTTTTTAGGTCTGAAGAGTGCTCATGGGTGAGTTGCACTGTAACAAAAAGTGTTTGTTGTTGGTTTGTTGGTAGTTTTCCTAGCGGTAAGTTCCCTTGAGTTCCTAGCTGAGAGATTCCTAGATATCTGTGCTAGGGAGATCTTGATAAACAAATGGGATGCCTGAGGGATTGATATTAAGGAAGGGGTACATTCCTTGGGTTGGGAAGGACAAGAGGAAGAGAGTTAGTGGAGAATTGGGATAGTTGTAGGAAGATATCAGTGGGTTGTGAGTTTTATGAGCTACAAATGGAATGTGAGAGACCACCCTCTTTTGTGGATTACTAGCCTTAGCTCAGGGGTGGTTTGATGTTAATATTTGGGAAAACAAGTCTACAGTTGGATGGAACATCTGTCCCAAGTATTTCATTGCAAAATTACTGTGAAAATATGAGTGTTTGATTTGTTTATGTCGTGTACCTATGAGTTAAATTGTTGTGCATGAACTTTGTGTATTTGAGAATGATTTATATGTTGTTGTAATAAAGTTTATTAGTTGCATTCATGTCTATTTTAGCATGTTGTAGATGCATCAATGTATGTAAGTGAATAGTAGTTAAATATGTTTTAATTCGTAGTTGAAAGCTACAGGAAATCAATTAGCTATAAAAGAATTAAATTGGTTAACAAAAAAATTATTTTTATGAGTATTCCACGCCATAATGTCCCTCGGTTGGGTTGTGGGATGTTACATTACTTCCAGTAGCATAAAAAGACATGAGACGGTCATAGAATGATTTGGATAGGTAGTTAATATTTCCCTTGATATAGGAAGACTATGTGGAGCACTGGAAGACACCAGAAGCATGCGAGGTAGTTTTATCAGAAAAATGAGTGGAGCAGAGTAGAAAGAGACAACACTCCCTAGAAGAGAAAGATATAAAATAAATCACTAACATCATAAATAGATCTAGATAGTTAAATACTTTTGAGTTGGCTTAGCTATTAGTATCGAGCTCACTTTGAGCCTGTTGTATTATTGTAATGCTTTGAATACAGTTCTAAGTCTTGTCTATGTCTGAGTTTTGAGCAAAGGCACATTGTGAAACATGTTGTTATTTTGAGGTTTTATATAGAAAATATATGAAGTTCTATGATTGCCATATGTGTTTGTTCTAGACAATGTGTTGTGGGTGGGAATCCCTCCTATAGACTTAGCATTTAAGGGCTCTAATCATGCATGCAAAAAATGACCAATTCAAAGGCCTCTACTCTTTCCTATTCTCCCAACACAAAACCCCATATTCATGAAATACAAAGGTGTAAATGAGATTTGGTAACTCTACCTTAAGTATTTCGTTTTATGTCGATCCCTTTGCTTTCACTCGCTCTTTGATTGCAAGCCTCCTCCCAAAGTTGACTTGCATTTACACATGAACAAACAAAAAGCTGCGAACATGCATTTAATATACTAATTGCTGGGTTAGTTGTGACAATGTCATAAAATAAACATTCAACTTGAACACATGATATGGCAGGATGGGAAAAGTATTCCTTTTTGTATTAATCTTCACAAGAGTAAACTTACAATATGTGGTCGGCACTGCTCCTCGAAACTGGTCCTGGGCTCCTCTTCAACTGTTCTCCAACTGCTTTGCTCTATACTTCTCTTTGAACAAGGATGGCTAAAGGTTGGGACAAGGGGAATGCTCAATTGGGTATAGTTTCTTTACTATGATTTTCCTCCTTTCAAATGGGACCCCTATCCCTTCTTTTATAGGCTAGAAGGAGCTAGGTATTTGGTTGAATGACTGGCCATGCATGGTCGAAAGGTTTAGTTAACTTACCCAAATCTATGTGTTTCGTCAACAACTTTCCTTTTTTCATGCTTCTATAGGTACATGTGGACTGTATTGGGGCAGCTAGCATGTACACGTGTGCAGTAATGGAGCAGGGCGTGTGGGCCTTTATAAAGGGGTTTTTTTAAGAAGATTTTTTCAGTAGTGTTTTGGCAAAGAAGGAATCTGAGATGGCCTAATGCCAGGTAAACATATATGGTGCAAATTAGGGTTATAACACAATGTATATCTTTGATATGATGGAATGCTTCTAATAATAAAGATATAATAGTTCTGATACCTTTTGTGTCTATTATGTATGAGTTGAATATGTGTGTATATTGTTTTAATTCTTAGTCCTAAATAGTATCTCAGGCATGAGTTATATGGTGGTGATGTTTTGTATGTTTAAACCTTAATCCTTGTCACAAGACCTTATGGTCTCTTTGATCCTCTCTACATATCGGGTGAGACCTTCCTCGACCTTGGACGAGGATTGATATGCCAGTGCTTTGGGGATTTTGTTGGAAAACTCTGGATGAACACTGGGTCTAAACTCCCCAGCGTTAAGAAGGATGGGACGTGCACAAGTGTGGACCGAAAGAGCCCAACAAAGTCTCCCCATGCGGAGTTGCGGTGAAGGTAGTAAAATCTAAGGAAAAGGAAACAATTGGTGTTGCCTCCTCAGTTCACATTCAACTTGACAAGTGGGAAGGTCAGGCTAACTTCAGAATGATGCATATGGATGACTTTGAGGTGACTTTTGGGTAGGAGTCCCTAAGGAGGACGCATTCAGTGTTCATTCCATGAATGGACAAGATGGTTATAGTTGGTGAACATAAGGCTTGGGTTGTGCACACAACCACAAAGAAGTTTGGTGGAAAGGTGCAACTTGTGTCTACATTGAGTATGAAGAGAGAAGCAAGGCAGAATGGATCATAGGTTTATGCAACATTTGTTGGGGAAGTTCAAGAGGATGGAGTGGGGATGCATGTTCCACCCAAACTCACTGACATGTTGGGTGAATTTGTAGACATAATTTCGGATGAGTTTCTAAAATTGCTCTCACTGTGATGCACTATTGACCACCATATAGAGATAGAGCCTAGGATGCAGCCACTGACAAGATCTCCTTACCGATTTTCTAGACCCGAGTTGGAATATTTGAAGCAATAGTTTACAGAATTAATTGATGCAGGTTTCATTAATTTTTATAGGTCATTGTATGGCACCCTGGCTCTTCCAAAAGAAGAAGGACACTTCAAAGCTAAGGATGTGTTTGCATTACCGAGCTTTGAACAAAAAAACCATGAAGAACCGATACCCATTTCCTTTAGCTATTGATTTCTTTGACAAGTTGGCCAAGGCCAAAGTCTTTTCAAAGATTGAATTGTGACATGGGTATTATTAGGTGTGGATTGCAAATGGATATGAGGAAAAGACAACCATGGTGACATGGTATGGGAGATATGAGTTCTTGGTGATGCCTTTTGGGTTATGAAATTCCCCTACAACCTTCTGCACATTGATGAATGACGTGTTGCGTGGTTTTTGGACAAGTTCATTGTGGTGTATTTGGATGACATCATAGTGTACAAAAAAATTCTGGAGGAGCACAAGAAAAATTTGGCACAGGTCTTTGAGGTGCTACAATAGAACCAATTGTTCTTGAAGAAGTATAATTTTGTTTTTGGGTAGATCGAGATACCATTCTTGGGGCATTGAATTGGCCAAGGATGAATTCGCATGGACACTACAAAGGTCAAGTCAATTGAATATTGGGAAGAGCTGTAGACAGTTCATGATGTGAGAGTCTTCCTTGGACTAGTCAACTACTATCACAAATTCATAGAGGGCTACTCCAAGATTGTTGCATCGTTGATTGACTTGTTGAAAAAGGAGAAAGCATGGAACTGGAAAGAGAGGAGAAAGTTTTTGTTTGGAGAGATAAAACACATAATTTTCACTGCTCCCATGTTGGATCTATCATACTTTGAGCAGTCATTTGAAGTGTAGACAAACGGATCAAAATTTTCCATTAGAGGAGTTTTGATGTAGGAGGGAGGTCTGGTTGCCTTTGAGAGAAAAAATATCCAAGATTGTGAATGCATATACCTTGTTCATGAGAAGGAGATGAATCTAGTAATACATTGTTTGTATTCCTTGAGACACTACTTGTTGGGAAATTCGTTTGTTGTGAAGACAAACAATGTTGTGACAAGTTACTTTGTGACACAACCAAAGTTGTCACCTAAGAAGGAAAGGTGGAAATAATTCCTCACATAGTTTGACATGACCATTGAGTATAGACTGGGCAAGCTAAACACTGCCATGGATACCTTCAGCAGAAAGGAACAACTCGCAGTCCTAGAGGAGGAGGACAAGTTTCCTACATCAAGGTGTAGTCATATTCATGTCTTGGAAGAGTTGCACGAAAATATCAAAGAAGTGTTAGAGCATGATCACATAGAGAAGAACATCATGAAGTGAGCGAAGGATGAAAAAATGCAGAATTTTTGGCTACACGATGGACTGTTGTACTTTAGGGAACAAATCTATGTCCCTAAGTCGTCCAACCTCAGGAGGGAACTCGTGAAGGAATGTCATGACTCGCCCTGGGTTGGCCACCCAGGACAACGGAGGACATTAGCGTTTTTGGAGCGAGGATAATTTTGGGAGAAGATGAAGCAGGACATGGAGGAGTATGTTCACACTTTCCTTATATGTCAACAGGATAAGACAAACACAAGAATGAGAGCAGGACTGTTGCAACCTTTACCAATTCCAGAGAGACCATGGGTGAGTGTCTCGATGGTATCCATCACAGATATTTCGATGGTGTAGGGATACAACGATATTTTTGTCATGGTGGATCAATTCTCCAATTATGTTTTCTTCATTGTGACAAAGATGCCTTGCAACATGGCAGAAGTTGCAAGATTGTTTTTCAATCACATAGTGAAGTATTGGGGTCTTCCTATGAACATTATGTCAGATAGGGATTCAAGGTTCATGAGTAAGTTTTGGACAACATTTTTCAAGCTTGTGGGGGTGAAGTTGTTGAAGAGTTCAACCTACCATCCATAGACAAATGGGAAAATTGAACGAATCAACACACTTTTGGAGGACTACTTGCGACATTATAAACAAGAAGATCAGATGAGTTGGCTGGACTTGCTGGATGCCACCTAGTTCAACTACAAATTGCAAAAGAGTTCAACGATGGGAACCACTCCATTCGAGTTGAAAAACAAACAACAACCCACAAATCCTCTTTTTGTGACATGGGGCTACTATGGAATGAATCCATCAATCATGGTTTTCGTGAAGAGTTGGAAGGATTGGTTGGAGATAGCTTGCACACACTTGACTAATGTAGTAGATAGAATGAAGCAATGGGCATATCGTAGTAGACGCAATGCATAATTCCAAGTAGGAGAGTTGGTATTACTCAAGCTGAGAAGAGATCAGTTCCCACCACCTAAAGGGATGGCTCCATCTCTTGTACGAAGGTATGAGGGATTGTTCAAACTTCTTGAGAAGATTATTAACATCACCTACAGATTAGATTTGTTGTTCCACATGCGACATATTCACCCTGTCTTCCACATTATCCAATTTAATTCCTGCCAAAGAGACCCAGATGACCCAAGTTGAGTTGAGCCATACAAAGCATTGACCATGGTTGTAGATAAGCTAGAGTTAGAGGTAGAGAATATTTTTGCGTATTGCATCTTGGGATGAGGAAGAGGTCGAGAGCATGAATAATTCGTCCATTGGAAGGAAAAAACCCGACAAAGAGGACAATTGGGAGAGATATGAGTCCTTGTGGAAATATGAGGACATGATTCGAGAGTTTGATAGAGGTTGCTACGAATCACAAGTGGTGCAGAAGTTGTTGGGACAACAACAAGTTTAGTGGGGGAGGATGTAAGGCCTTTCGTGACACCCACCAATCGTACATGCTCCTTGGGAAAATTTGATGATGAGTCGAACGAAGATCACAAGGGGGATGTGATCGGATGGGAAATATATTGTCTTATGGGTGTGGGCAGGAGCACATTGGGGCACGATGGTGGCGTGCGATCCCAAGGGGGAACACACCCTTATTCCCTTGTGATGGATGACAGATACTTGGGTTGTGTTTGTGTAAGGATAGGGAAACTTGGGAGCACATTGAAGGAGTGGACCTATCTTCCCTTGGCAGCATGGGTGCATTGGAGAGGTTGGACGACTCCATCGAAACACCCATAGAGAGTTACGACGATCAACACAAGGAAGAGAACAAGGCAAGGGGCACGTGCCCAAGGAAGGGGCATGCTGGTCCAAGAGATGGAACAGTTGATAGGAAGACAAACTCATTTGGGTGCACTGGGTCCACAAAGGGGCACGACAATTCGATTGAGTGTGATGATTCACGATGGGGCGCGACACGCCCAAAAGGTACAATGTTTCGCATCAGTGACCCTTGGAGTCCATATAAAAGCATAACACACAAAACCAAATGCAAGAGAAAGTGTGAAGGAAAGATACATGAAGTAGTCCGAGGCTAGGTGCATAAGTGAAGCGCACCATAGGCTGAGGTAAGGAGGTGCAATGGAGGAAGTCTTGGTGTGACAGATCTACAAGTTTGGATAGTTTTGTTGTATGGGGCAGAGTCATGAGACTCTACCCATTTATGTAACGAGGACAATAGTGCCCTCTTTGTAATACATTTTTTTTGTTTTGCACTATAATAAACGAAGCTGGGTATTAAGCACCGCTGATGTTGCTCGCACTATATCTATGTCTCTTTTGTTTCATATGTTTTCTGTTGTATTCCAGGATGACTAAGTGTTAAATAATGTTAACAAATGTTTAAGTATATAACTGAGTTCCATAGAGTAAGAGCATGACTCGTTTGTAGGCTAGAACAAAGTATGGGTATGCTCTAGGTGAAGAGGTGTAGTCTTGATGAAGTATCCTTAGTTGAGCCAAGCTTCCAAGAGATAACCGCTATGGTGCCACATGTCCACAAGATGCCAAGGTTAGACTTGGGCATGACTCTTGGGGGCGTGAAAACAACCATATTGGATGATTATATTTTATATTTTAGCATTAATACTTATATATCTTGAGTTCATTGTGGCAAGCTTACCACATGGTCCATATAAGTATATTTAAATCATACATTCCTGACCATTCACTAGTTGGATCTTAACCTTGAGCTTCGTACTAGAAATCCATACTAGCATTTTTACATCATTTACACACAATATAATTTATTTAAGCTAGCATGGCTTAACTCATATCATTATAACCACACATTTACAATTTATACATAGGAGTAAGTTAAAAGGTGGAAAAAATCCACCATTTTTACTGTCAATTTTTTTCTCCAAATTTGGTAGAAATTTTGCTAGAAGTTATAGTTCCACCTAATTGATGGGAACTTTGACCATGGAACTTAGTCCTCATAGGTTTTATCCCATTTTAAGAAGACCCATATCATCATAAGTTTAAAAAAATGAGTGGATCAAAGTAGAACTTTGCATTCTCGAAAATAAAATCACCCAAAAAATTGAGTTTGTCCACTTTTCAACTCAATACTTTATACATAATTTGATCTAATACACTCCAAGGATAAAAACCGGAGTATTACAATTACACTATTAAAAAAACAACAAGTAGTAGTGTAATCATGTTAACATATAAATAAATTGGAGGAAAAAGTGGTAATTAACATAAAGTAAGTAGTAGCCCCGTCGGGTAGGCCAGTTGGTTGGATCCCCTGCTGCCAAGCCTTTGGCCCTTTGTCACGAGGTCGTGGGTTCAACTCTCTGGGTTTGCTAGGGTTAGGCGCATATGCATTGTGACCGGCTGGATCCCTTCGGGTGGACTAAAGTAAGTAGTAGTGTAATCATGTTAACATATAAATAAATTGGAGCAAAAATTGGTCATTAACATAAGTAAAGATCACTAACATGAAAATTCTTTGAAGTGTTGGCTCCACATCTCCTAATTAAGTGTTTTTTTTTTCAAAAGGCATTCACATTATTCAAATCATATATGAGGCTAAGTCAATAAAATGAAATAATATTAATATCAATTAAATATAAAAAAAAGTGTATACTATGAACATTCTCTTCTTTTTTTCACGCAAAAAAATAGTTTCACTGTTATTCTTATTAGAATCAAATGAAACTTTCTGTTACATTTGTTTCATGAATGTGTCTTCCAAGAAGAAAATATGTTCTTTCTCCTTCTACAATATTTACCCGTGGATTCATAAAATTCACTTGAAGTGACAAATACAGAGTTTTAACATGATTGTTGTGTCTAAGTAAATTCATCACTAGAAGATGCAAAAATTTTTGGATCTAACAATAGATCCATTGTCAAGGTATTCAAAAAATAGCCAGCCTAATGAGTCGTTGAGTGCCTTTTTAGACAGATTGTCTACTTCTTTGTTGTATTGTCTATGGACGTGCATAAAATTTTGTTGATGAATGCAGCTATAGGAGACATCCTCCATCTTACAAACCTATGATATGTGGAATGTAACAGCTATGTGAAGTCTTACTCTCATAGAAAGAACCTAATATAGGGTTCATGGTTCCAGCCTGGGACAAGGAATAGAAATGTATATGGCCTCCTCCATGACGTGATAGATAAGAACTCTAGATGATTATCCAATGTAAGAGTGGTCTGTTGAGTTAGGACATGCCTGTGGCTGAGCACAAGGTGAACGTGGGAAATATCGAAAAGCGTTGGGCACATCAGAATAAGAAAGAAGATGATGTGATGGCCTCCTCTGAACAACAACAGAGTTGATGTGAAGACTCTAGATGATCCTCCTATTGGTGGCAGTGGGAAAGAAGATCTGTAGAGCAGACGTGACTATGGATGAGCATAAGTGCACGTGTGAGGACCTAGCTCATCTGTGTAATGCAGTGACTCAGGTCTATGGAATCCCTATGGATGTGGCCTCTAGTGGATGAGCACTAGTGGGTGTATCAGATCCTTTGCTATATATTGTTCAAGAGTCAGACCTACCTGTAACCCTAGTTATTATGTAAAGGGTACAGGTCGGTCCTATGTTAATATGATTAATATAAAGAAGATAATTAATAATGAAAATATTAATTATAATAATAAAGTGTGTTTGACTTAGAGAGGTCAACCTTGTTGTGCCAATAAGACGCCCTTGCTAAATCAGTCAAAGTCTAATATAAGTAGGAGATGATTCTCCATTGTAGAATCATATCCTCCTCACATGTTTTGGTAATTTCAACAAGTACTTCTCTTTGGCAAAGGTGTGCACCTCTCTTGGGCGCTAGGATTTCTAGGGCTTAATCACCCTCTTGTGTGCTAAGTAATTTTGGTGGTGAAAGGTCTTTCTCTTGAAGAATATAGCAAAGGATTTGGCTGGTTTTTTCTCCCTTGTTTGAGAAGGGTTTCCCAGGATATATCTTGTGTACTTGTGCATGGTGTTTCTTCTTGTGATCTTGGCTACTACAACATTCTTGTTTATGGTTAAGACATGATGAAATTAAATGAAATACATTCTTAACCTAAATTATGAAAACTCAACAAATTTATGGTCTCGAAACCATTCTTTAACATCTGATCTTGTCCTTCCAATTACTGAGATAAATAAGATCCAAGTTGGATTTGTCGTTTATCCAGTCGATGGTGACCTTGGAGTCACCTGCCAACACTAGATTTCTTATAGAGAGATGTGTGGCAAGTAATAGGATTCCCCAAAGTCCCATTAGCTCGGATTTCATATTATTTCTTGTACCTCTAGCGAAATGTGCTTTGACAGTGTGTCTAAAAGAGATTTTGGGATAAATTCCTATGCCACACTTATTTCCTATAGCTGCACCATCGAAAAAACCAATTGGATTGTCATCAAAATAAGTTGGGTTTAGTAAAACATCCAATTTATCTTCTTCCACTTTGGTTGTGTGTTCTTTTATGGAGAGAATAATTTTATTATGTATCAAAGGATCAATTCTGTTCCAGTTTTCGAACATAATTTTGTTCCTGAATTTCAAAATGCCCCACATAATCAGAAAAGGGACATGTCTTAAATTTGGAAGTTTGAATAACCAAAGTTTCAAGTTTTCCTCAATGGTGGAACTCTTCCAATAACTATCAATCCTTAGTGTTGTAAGGACATCAACCCAAATTTGTTGTGAGTTTTGGCAGTCCACAAAAAGATGTGTGGTTGTCTCTTCATCTTTTAAACAAAGGGTGCATACCGAAGGGCCAATGCCACCTCTTTTATGGAAGTTAATACCTGTGAGGATGCAGTCCTTAATGCATAACCACATGAAACAAATAATTTTGACTGGAATCTTCACGGACCAAATAGCTTTGTACCACCACTTTTTTCCATCTTGATTGTTAACAAAAAGTAAGGACTAATATGCTAGTTTGGTAGTGACCTTACCTGTCACTCGATTCCATGTCCAGTTTAGTTTGTTAATCTCTGGATTTAGAAAGATGCCACTACTTCTCAAGTTTGTGACTTAATTGTCCCATTCTACGCCAAATGAATCGGTTATACCCAGCTGAATAGAGTCCATCCATTGCTGACAAGATCTCGTTGAATTGGTTGCTACAGCTTGTGCTAAAGAAAAAATGTGGTGATTGTTTAAGAACTGAAGAAGCGGAAAGGAAAGAAGATAGGTGATGCAGGAGCATCTCTCACAACAAGCGAGCCAGCGTGGAATGCAAGTGAACAGCTGGACAAAACCAGCACAAGTTTGGAATTGTCTCGAAGATAATGCGCCAACCTTAAATGTGATATTAAAGAGAGGCGTACTTTTATATTGTAATCACACCTTGAGCGTCCCGCTCTCGTCTAAAGTAGATAGAGGCATTTATGTTGAGATGAAATAGGTAGATAGAATTTACTATTAGATTAGACAGTTTTAGAAAGAAAGAGGGAAACGAGATATAGACACCCTCATTGTGCATTGTAACATAATCCTGAGCATAGAAGAGAAGCAAAGAGCTGTGGAAGAACACCCATGTATAGAGTTTGAATTAATAGAAGAGGTTGATTCAAATCCATGGTTTTGTGTTTGTTCTCTGTGTATGTATGCTGAATGCTATGCTCATGAGTATTTACTTCCTGTCATGCATTTGCTTTACATGCCATGTATGAATGATTTCTTGCTGAGTGTTTGAAACCTGAGAAAGGAAGTAGAATAAATGAGTTTCAATTGTTTCTCTATCTGAGCAAGGATTCCTGCAAGGAGTGCGTTGACAGAAGGCTCAGATAGTTTAACTCTTGTTCTCGTTCACCCAGAAGTGGAATTGGGTTATAGGAGCCGTGCAAGGAGTGCGCAGGCTAAGGAAAGTATCAGTTGTGAATTTGAGCGGAGTGTTGAAGGACTGTTGCTGCAGGAGTGCGCAGAGTCGAAGGTATTCAACACTTGGAATTGTCTGAGAGTTGCCGCAAGGAGTGCGCACAAGAATCTTCTCTAAGACTCAGAGTCGTGAGAAAGCTCAGGAGGGATAAATCCTTTGAAGCTATTGAAGGTCGCACAAAGAGTTGGAGCATATCGAGTGACTCAAGGTGACGGAGGTTTGGGACACAGTTGATTAAGTCCAAGAAGGAGTCCTTGGTTCACCTCGTGAACGTATCAAGGAGGAGAAGACAGATGGTCAGGATCTTGTGGAGAGGATTTGCGAAACCCCGCCAACTGTCAAATCCGCCAGAGCAACGAGGAGGATACAGTTACATATGGAGTTTAAGCTCAAGGGATTGTGGACCATCGGATCAGCCCATAGTTACCCACCAACCGTCTGATTTGACAGGAGTTGCGCAGGGTTTAAATCTACGTGAACAGAGTGGAAACCCTGAAAGCATCGGAATATAGTGGCGTCGGAGTTCGAGAAATCGGGAATCTCGTGGACCAGAGATCGGGAAAATCCATCGTGGAAATCCCGACAAGATCGGAGCCGTACATCTGGTGGGACAGGTGGCAGGAATCAGGAGTCATCGGTATATCAGAGATTCAGAAGACAAGAACTCGAGACCTTTTGAGTTCCGAAACAGTGAGGGGATCATAGCCATGGATCTCAGGTAAGACACGTGTCGGTTGATCACTCCACCAGGGATCCGGTCATCGGGGTTCATACAGGTGAGTGGTTTGACTTTTCGTTTGGCGAAGTCCGAGGTTCAATCTGAACCGTCCATCATTTGGGACGCGTGTCGGAAGGTCTGACGAAGTCGGGGTTCGACATATCAGAGGTCCTGAGGACAGGGTACTCTTGCAATTTGACATCGCGAAACGCGATATCCCGACAGGCCGAAGGAACAGTGTGGGGCCACAGTGGAGTTAGTGGAGGACAGGTGGCACGAGTTATCGGAGTTTCGGGGAAAGGAAAGTCCCAAAACCATAGACATCAGGATTCACGATCCCGTGAAGTCTGAAATCCCGACAGAAGTGACGAGACCGTTGAATAGTCAACCCGCGTGTGCATCGGAGCATCGGCACATCGAGGTTCAGGGTTCGGTAAATTCATTTGTTTGATATCGTGAGTGGCAAAATTGCGATAGGAGAAGTCCCGACAGGCAGAGGAAGGGTCAGCGTTGACTTGTATCGGGGTTCGGGGATTCGAAACACCAGCGCTTGACCATTGACCTCGCGATACCACAAAGTCTGATTCCCCGATAAGTAAAGAGGGGGGATCGCGTGCAGAGTTCTGTGGGTGCAGACTTCCCGATCGGGAAATAGAAGGACATTAGAGTTCTTCGGGCCGCACAGAAGGAAAGATCCTATGAGCGGACGTGCCTTGCCTAGCAAGCGCGCCTGCGTCAATAGGAATCATTGCAGTCGATGTAGAGGTCACGTTCCAAGACAACATGTTGACCTACCCCTATCTCACAAGCCAACCGTCGCTTAATGATCGGTAGAGAGTGCATAAAATTCTTCCAGATAATAAAGGAACCTTGTGTGGAATGAACATCACTGTGCAGCCATGAAACAATATCTATGCCTTTTAGATATTTATTTTGGAGAATTGAATTCCAGAGACCTGTACTAAAAATACCTCTCCAACAAGATTTGGCGGCGAGTGACTGAGCGAACCAAGGAATGTGTTTAATGCCCCATCCTCCGAACTGTTTTGGCTTGGCTAAATTTTTCCATTTAGTGAGGTGAAAACCTGTGCCTTTCTTACCTCCTTTCCAGATGAATATGGTGATCATGAGTTGGATACAATGAAGCACAGATGTAGGTACTTTCGCCAAGCTGAGCTTATAAACTGGTATACTTTGTAAAACTGAATTTGTTAAGGTAAGTCTACCTCCTAAAGAGAGCTAGCAGAAGGTCCAGTTCCCGATCTTCTTGTCAATCTTCTTGATTAACCACATCCAATTATTTACTCTGTAATTATTTGGCTTTAGTAGAAAACCAAGGTACTTCATCCCTTGATTGAGAGTCTCAATCTTAATATTGAAAACTGAAAATAGGTGGACCCTGAGATTTGGATCAATATTCTGAACAATAAAAACATATTTGTGGCAATTAATGGTCATCCCTGTAGCAGCGCAAAAATTGGAGAGAATGGTTTTTAATGCCATCCAATATTTTAGTTTCCCGGAACCCAATATGAGGACATCATCTACGAACATAAGGTGAGAGTAAAAGTGATAACAACAACTTTGAGTCCTTGGAAAGTTCCTGTCGCCATAGCTTGTGTCATCATTCTACTGAGAGCTTCAATAACTAGCAAGAAAATTAAGGGAGACAGTGGGCATCCCCGATGAAGACCCAAATGGAATTTAAAGAAATATGTTGGGACTCCATTCACTAGTACGACCGTGTTGACAGAGATAATACAACCCATAATCCATTTTGAAACATTCTAGTCTATTCCAATCTGGTCAAGAAGTAAATGGAGGAATTGCCAGTTGACACTGTCGTAAGATTTTTTTAAATCAAGATTTAAGATGACTGAGTTTTGTTTTTTCATCTTAGCCGAGTGGGGACATTCTTGTGTGATGCCTACAACACCAAAGATCAACCGATCTTTCAGGAAGCCAAATTGTTCAATGGAGATGTAGTTGGCTAGTATATCTTTGATTCGGGAAGCAATAATCTTAGAAATAACTTTGTAGGCGAAGTTGCAAAGTGAAATGGGCCTGAAGTCATTAAAACTGGCTGGCTTACTGACTTTGGGAATAAAAGTAAAGAAATTTGCATTTAATGCTCCAGGGATATATCCAGTAGTGTGGGATTCTTCCATAGCTTTGAGTAAATCCAGACCCATTATCTCAAAGAAACTGTGAAAAGGTTCTTGAGTCCAACCATCTGGACTAGGACTTTTATCTTTAAGCATAATGTCAATAGTGTCTTTTAGCTCTGTGAGTGTAACAGGTTTACCTATTTCCACATTGTTTGAATCCTTGAAGAAATGTGGAACCGTTTCCAAGTAGCTTCATCAAAGGATAAAATCTCATTTTTCCTTTGTGTGAGATTCTGAAGTGTAACCAAACCCTCTGCATCAAAAATATGGGAAGGACCACTGGAAAATAGATCAGAAATTTGTTGTTCAATGGAAACAAGGTCGACGTTCAATTTCAACTTCTTTTCGGTCTGCCATTTAATGACAGCTTGCTTTAGATATTTGAGTTTGTCACATAGGAGAAGAGTAGAAGATGTATCGGACCATTCTTGTAAGTCTGCCCAAGTAGAGTGTACAAGTGATATGAAACCAGGATCCTCAATCCATGAGCAGTTAAATTTAAAAGGGATCGCCGAAGTCCGAGGAGGTCCATCGAATTGGAGACAAATCAGATGGTGATCTGAGATCAAAGAGATTTCAACCCATGAGCGAAAATGTTGATGACCATCAACCAGCTTGGAATCTAAAAGAAAACGATCCATCCTTTTGGAGATGCCATTGTATCCAGTTTTGCCATTTCGCCAGGTAGGTGTAATGACTGAAGGTTGAAGGTCAATAAGTTTGGAGCTATGAAGGAGATTATCATTAAACTCATCCAGAGGATCAATCCTTGCTGTTGTGCCCCACACTTCATTTTTGGTGAGGGTGAAGTTGAGATCACCCCGAATCAAATAATGCTTTCCAGAAGGGCTCACGTTCCTTGTAAGGAGCATAACAGTTAAGTAGTTTGAAAGGGACTTTAGAATGTTTAACTTTGCCTTCCCAAAAAATCCCTGCAGTTGTACCAAAGGCATGAAACTCAGCAACATCAGGGTTCCACCCAGTGAGGAGTCCTCCTGAGCAGCTTAGAGAATCTAAGGCAACAACACACCACTGTGGAAGACATTGTAAAAATAGGTATTTTTCCTTGTCGCCATGTACTAGTGTTTCTTGGAGAAAGACTATGTCAGGTTTGATCTTCTGAAATAATCTCTTAAGGGAATCTAGCTTAGAGGGGCTTCCAAACCCACGGAGGTTAAGAGAGAAAACGATCATAATGTAACGTCTTTGGACGACAAGGATGCTCTAAGGGCAGCAAGTGAGAGACAATTAGGTTCAAGTGAAGGGGAAGTGGAAAGGTTAGGGATAGACTCAGTAGTAGTAAATCTAGAAAGACCGCCTTCTACTGAGCCTGGTGGCTTTTTAGGAGGTCTAGAACGTGACTTCCTTATGGTAACATTGGATCAATCAAGGAGGGGGTTGGAGTAGGAGTGTGTGATAGTGAGGGGGAAGGGGGAAAGAGCTACGAGTGTGAGGGTAGAAGAGGGTTGTAGATCGAGAGAAGGGTCTTTAAGAGGAGGAGAGTTATGAAGGTGGGGTTGTGTGGGGGAAACTTCAGTTGAAAGAGTAGAGGGTAGGTATGGGAGGAAAGGAGCGGTAGTATGGCATTGATTAGGATTAGGAGAAACAATGCATTTAGACTAATCAATGGCCTTTAGAGGTTCAAGAGTGGGGTGGGAATTGTCATCGGGGGGTGAGACCTCACTGAGGGGATCATGGTTAGGAGAGGAGGCATCCATCTTATCAAGGAGTAGTCTCTAGAAGTCTTAAAAAATGTCAAGAACCCAAGCCTCATTATTTTTAAATACATAAGCTCGTCTTCTGTGATTTTTAGAAAGAAAGATGGAAAGAAATACCACATCTTACCTAGGAAGGAATCATGGCCCAAGGACTATGGAAGAGTAGGTCCTGCCTGGTTCAAAAAGGATCTGGAGTGAGAAGTCTTTGGCGAAGGACATGTATTCCTTAGGTGTCCAGTCTGCCAACAAAGATGGCAACGAAAAGGCTCCCTCCAGTAGTCAATAGATTCTCTGAAGAAAAGATCTTCGATATTGACTTCAATGGAATCCCGCATGTGTGAACATTCTCTTCTTATGTTTAGAAATTGATTGATTAACATTTTTAAATTAAAACACCATTTTTGTTTTTAAATTAAAGAAATAACACTCATGAATTCACTTTACTTTTGTCTCTATTGCAATCAATTTTTTTTTTTTAATTAGAAAAATAACACTCATAAATTCATTTTACTTTGTTTTCTATCACGAAGAATGAAGATGATCAAATCTATTAAGATAGATTTTTTTTTTCAAATTTTACACGCTCAAAAAATTTAATACTTCTTAATTTATCCAAAATTAAAATAAATCTTCTATAATGTATTAATAACGTTTCACTTTGGTTATAATGCATTTGAACTTTAGCTTTCTCGGAAAGGATATGCGAGTTAAGTATTCAATTTTAACACAAAAAAATATATTTCTACACTCTAAATTTAGATATAAATTTTGGACGGTCGACTTTTTGAATGTGATAGGGTGTAACGAAATTCACTAAGTGGTTGGTTGTTTATTATAGCCACCAATTTTTTTTTAACGTGGGAGTGTCGCCATATCATTGAGGTTCCTTTGGTTTTAAAATTTTTATGATTTTTTATTTTTATTTTAATGGAATTTGGTGATAAAGAATTGTTGGAATTGTCATTCTGTGTTGTTGAATTTCTAATTTTTTTTATTTTTATTTTTTAAATAGATTCAACTTAACAAACTTTGGAATTTGTATTTTTATTAAAAAATAAATTCAGCTGAGTTATATAATTTTAATAATTAAAATTTGCTAATCTATTAACATGTTTATACTATATTTTTGGATTAAAAAAAAAAAATAGATTCAACTTCTTAACAAACTTTGGAATTTGTATTTTTATTAAAAAATAAATTCAGCTGAGTTATATAATTTTAATAATTAAAATTTTCTAATCTATTAACATGTTTATATTATATTTTTTGGATTTGTTATTAATAGTTTTAGTTTTGGGAGTTTTTTAAATGTTTTAAGTTTGTAGTTTATAATTTATTTTTAAATGTAGAAATGGATAAAAAATATAAAATCTAATAATATTTCACTAGTTTTCAAGCAAATATCTCTAAAAATGTCACCGAAAAAATATCAAAACATAAAACATTTAAACTATGATATAATTTTGTAAAGAATAATAATTTAAAAAAAAAACCATCTCTTTAAATTTAATGGTTTTGACAACTGCTATACCCATTCTAACAATTTTAAACAAAGAAAATTAAGAAAAAAATTTAGCCAAATTTCCGTCCAAGTCCATCCATGGACGGCACGCCTCTCCCATCCAAGCTATGGTGGAGAGCGACCAATTAAAAGTCAAAATAAACCGCATCCACAAATCGTAATCGTCCCTCTCGCAAAGTAACGCGTGCCCATATTGTCGGTGTCAGCACAGATGCCTCATTTGTGTGAATGTGTGACGATGCAGATGATATAGTAAAAGCAGGCTGCCCAATGCTGCGACTGTGGTTCCCACTAAACGGCAATGTAAGTAAGCTGCCGCGCGCTTTCCCCGCAGGCTGTACCGCCGCCCTTATTGTGGACCGGCCGGCCGGCAGCGGCGGCGTCTCTTCCCTTCCTTTCTTGGCGACAAGTGGCGCACGAAACGGCGTCACAGTAGCAGCGTGAAAAGGAGAACGGTAGTGGACGGGTGGGCCTGGGACTTGAAAAAGTGGGGTTCATTGGGACCCACACTCCCAGTACGACAAAGGCTGTCCCGCCCTCACCGTCTCTCTCTCCCTTTCAACAACCCAGACCCGACCCCACCACTGCTTGCTTTCACGAGACGACGAATCATCTTAAGCAGGCGGGAATGACCTTCGGAATTTAAACGCGCTTGCATTTACGATTTTTATTATCCCTAAGCAGGCCATTGAGGCCAGGGCGTAGTCTAACTCTAAACGTTTCTTTTCTATATTTTTTATTTTTGAATTTTATGTTCAATTTTAAGGTTGGAATTTTAAATTTCAGTTATAGAATCTGCATAATTTGTAGAATTTAGAAGTTTTTTTTTTATAAAGTTGAATTTATTTATATATTTAAAAATGATATTTAAACAATAAAAAATTGTGATTCCATCAAAATTATATAAACAAATTTCTGTAATGATTTTTGTAAATAATAAAAAATTTAAAACTTTTGTGTAGCTATAAATTTTTATTATAAATTTAATTAAATTTTAGATATAAATATAATTTTTTTATCATGATAAAGAAATTAGTCTATGAAATGACAATATTTTTTTAAGATTTTGTTCAACCTTAAAATTTAGATTATAAAAAATTCTCAAAAGTTTCAAATATATGAAAATTTGAACTTTCCATACTAAATCTCGTTTTAAATGTTTTAAGTTTTGGTTATTTTATGTTGATATATTCTTTTTAATTTTGTCTAAAACTTTTAGAGAAATTGTTTAATCTGTAGATTTGAGTTGCTAAATTTATATAATTTAAATACATTTAGAGTTTTTTAATAATCTAAATCCATTTATACATTCAAAATTACAATTTAAACAACAAAAAATTGAAATTTTATTCTAATTTATGTAACTGAATTCCCAACCAAAAAAAATCAAAACCTAAAAATGTTTATAACCACCCACTAATTTTCCTTTTTACAATATGTGACATTTTAATCCCGTGAGTCATATCCAAAGCGTAAAACGGGCTGTTCTCGAATCCCGGCGCGTGTGGAATCTGAACAATAAGGTTTGGCATCCACGAAGGGTCAAATCCAGAACGAGCAAGCAAGGCCAGTGGGCGAGATAGACTGGAGTCTGGGAGTTTCAACTCTCTCGAAAGGTTTGCCGCCGTCTTTTGTGCAGAATGCGGATGTAATTGATGTCGTCATCCTTCAAAACTTCTTTACACAAGTTCAGTGCACCGCCGGCAGATACCACGGACAACACATGGCATGTTGTGGAGAAGCGAAGCATACATGCCATGCAGAATAATGATGGCACTTCAGAAAATAACACGCTTGAACCAGGGGGCAGAAAATGAATGCTATAAATACCCCAAGCGATGTTGCGGTGCAGCCATATCTTTTCGATCGTTATCGCAAGCGTGTGAGGCGCCAACAGTTCAAAAGTCGTGCTGCTTGAGTCTGTTCTTCAAGTCGTGCTTCTTGAGTCTGTTCTTCAAGTCTTCATTAGCGGTTGCACTCGGCAGTGGGCAGGAATTGATCGCATAAGTGCTAGATTTGTTTCTTTGTGTTCACGAGAAGGAAGACGGGATCTCCAGGCTCCGAGCGCCATGGTCGTAGACGCCATGCAGATGGCGAGAGTGGGAGTGAAGATGGAGATAGGAGGCTGCGAGGAGGAGGCGTCGTCACCTGTCAAGGAAACCCATTTCAGAGGAGTGAGGAAAAGGCCGTGGGGGAGATTTGCCGCGGAGATCAGAGACCCTTTGAAGAAGACCAGAGTTTGGCTCGGTACTTTTGACACCGCAGAGGAGGCCGCCCGAGCCTACGATAACGCTGCGAGAAATCTCCGTGGGGTCAAGGCCAAAACTAATTTTCTTTTGTCTCCCCACCATGACGATAGCACCAAGAGCAGCCGCAGCGCCGCGCTGGCGACGCTGAGCAGCCGCAGTGCCGTCCTGTTGAGCAATAGCCTCACCAGCGCCGCCTCCGTTCAAATACAAGATCAATGGCCGCTACGGCCATATTTCTATTCGAATCAAGATCCAGCCATAGTTTCAATCTCTTGCGCTTCTTCTGTCTCGCGTTCACCTACCGACAACGATAGAGGCGCTTCTAGTTGCGTTTCCAGCGGATCGGCCTCGCGAAATCTGGCGGCGAAGAGTCAAACGGTCCCCAATAAAAAAAAGAAGCTTTTGTTCGGTATCGATCTCATGATATCTCGTAATTCGCAGCAGCAGGATGATGCAGAGATCTGTAGCTCCTCACGGCGGAAGGTGCCCTTTTTGCTGGATCTTAATCTGCCCCCGGCCTCTAACGATGTCGAATAACTTGTCCGACAAATTTGTAAATTTCGGGAGGCATGAGGGAGGAGTAANCAGCAGGATGATGCAGAGATCTGTAGCTCCTCACGGCGGAAGGTGCCCTTTTTGCTGGATCTTAATCTGCCCCCGGCCTCTAACGATGTCGAATAACTTGTCCGACAAATTTGTAAATTTCGGGAGGCATGAGGGAGGAGTAACAACTTTTCTCTAAATGAAACGTACGCACTGCTTGGTCTTAGCCTGTGCCCTGTATACTCAACCAAGCCAATTTTGAGTCCTTTCTCTGAGTATTCATTCGATTTCATGTACAGTTTGACATCGTATCATTATCTAAAAGTTTTGAACCATTTTAGAGAAGACGTCTCTTTATAATTCATACATGTACATATACATTCTGGGATTGTGTGTTGACTCGATGTATTTGTAGATGGAAGCAATCATTCTCTATCCAAAATCTCTAATGGTATATAATAGAATGATTTTGTTAAAATCACACTTCAACAAAACCCAAAACTCTACACTGCAGCAAAACCCAAAACTCCACACTTCAACAGATATTATACAAAACCCAAAACTCAATCTAAATCAGGCCGAGTGACAATGATGTGGCCTAACAAAAGAAATTATTTGAAGATGTTATTAGATTTTTGAAATAATTAACGAGATCCTAATGACTCTGTGCGCCAAAGCTAGATATATCAATTAGTTTGGGGAAATGGCCATTCCCAGAATATTTGGATCTCTTCGGGTTGGCAACCCTTTTAGAATTTAACTTATTGTTTGATTATGTTTTTCCCGAGTGCTTCATTGCGGAAGATTTATGAACTTTCACTGTAGTGTGCAGGAAGGTTTTACCGTGTAAGTATGAACACTCAATTACGAACTTCTATTTTGCCAGGGGGAGCATTTTCCAGCTGTAAAATAAAATAAAGTCGGCATGACAGTAAAAGTCATTGCCTAAAATTTAAGAACTTTCGCTGTAGTGTGCATGAAGGTTTCACCGTGTCAGTATACACTCATTACAAACTTCTATTTTGCCGGGGGAAGCATTTTCCAGCTGTAAAATAAAATAAAGTCGGCCCTGACAGTAAAGGTTTGACAGAACAGTCGAGCGGAAAATGTGACAACAAACCAAACAATCAATCAATCCGGGGGAAAATGTTAACAGTAAACAATCCAAATAGTAGAGCGAAAAATAATATTGTGAGCTATAACTAAGTTATCGGGATTAGAACTATAATAAAATATATTTAGAGTCCTGCAATCTTACAATCTTAAACAAAGACGAGCAAGTACGAATGAAATCCGCAAGCAAGTATTAATGAAACTTAAACAAAGACGAGCAATTATGGATGAAAACCACAGAGAGACTTATAGAGGTTTCTAAATAGTTTGGGAAGGAGGGAGTAAGTTAACAAAAGTGGACAAACTACATCAATTTTTTATCATTGTTTTTTTTAGTTTAAGACTTTGAAAGTGTTACTCGGGATTAAGAGTTAGATCTCCTGCATGTGGGAAAAATGAGCATCAATCCGAACTATCATTTAAAAAAAAAAATTTAACCAAAATAAATGAATCTTAGTATATAGGGGCTTCCCCAGTGGAAGCTCTTATATACTTAAATAATAAGAGTCAAGGGAGCTCTAATTGGGTAGTTCATAAGGCACAATACTTGTTAAGGTTTTGCAAATGGGGTAGCAAGCTAAGTGGGCTTGATTTTGGGGAAAACTCCACAGTGATGCAAGCGCCGGAAATGATGATTGATGCTATGGGATTCATTTCGTTGGCTTCAATCCCATTTCTTCAGAAACCCCATTTATATTAAGAGTCATTTTTCATTGAGGTTATCTGTGAATTGACAATCTTTTGCACAGGAGATGGAAAGTTAAAAGACTCAGAAACCCCAATTACATTACGAGCCATTTTTCATTGCCCGTGAATCAACAATCTTTTGCTCAGGAGATGGAAAGTTCAAGTCTTTCATTGGTTCATAGTTTCCTAAAATCATTGTTTCATAAAAATAAAGCTCACACACCCCATTTCACATTAAGAAGGTACGTGTGAATAAGATAATCTTGGTCCTAAAATCATTGATTCATTAAAAAAAACTCGCAAACCCTATTTAACATTAAGAAGCTAGCTGTGAATAAGATAGTCTGGTTCAAGAGTCCGATTCTGATGAAAAAGTTGAATAAGATAGTCTGGTTAAGAGTCGGATTCTGATGAAAAAGTTTAAAAAGTGAAATGTTTAGACAAACCATAGTGAGAAATCTTCAGAATCCATCACATCAAATTTTTTTATCCCAGTTTCGAACCAATCCACTGTAGTTCATTATTAAGATTAATGGTTAATCATATACAGATATTCAATCAGAGTTAAAGTCTTTGATCGGAAGGTTCTCAACTCTATCATTGTAGATCGTTGATCGAAAATATATTCAAGGCTAGCATAAGTGCTAGATATGGCTATGATGTTGGGTGAATATGGTTCCACCTCAAACAATGCAACAAGTGGTTAAAATGAGATGATGAGCTGGATGCAAGGAAATAAGTAGCTGAAAGAATAAGATGAGGCCTCAGAGCCTGTCTTATTTTCAGAGAAGAGAGCTGAGAATTTCTCCTCTTCATAATGGATGATAGATGATGAGCCATCTGACTCTACGAAGAGACAGGAATATTTGCTGAAGATCTCATAGTGTAGTGGGCATCTTTACTTAAGGATTTGTTGGTGTGTAGGGATATGTGGTCTAAGTGNACCGACGTTTCAAACGTGGCAAGTGAGACGTTGCAAACGTGGCAAGTGAGACGTTTCAGACGTGGCAAGAGAGACGTTTCAAAGGTGGCAAAAGAGACGTTCTTAAGGTGGCAAGAGAGACGTTTCAGAGGTGGCAAGAGAGACGTTTTGAAGGTGGCAAGACCGACGGGACGAGGTATTAGCTCCGACATGGTTTCTATGGGAGCGACAATCTTGGAGGTGGAAAGAGAGATGTCTTGGACGTGGAAATAGCGACGACAATAGCGACGTCTTATTTTCAGAGAAGAGAGCTATGAATTTCTCCTCTTCATAATGGATGATAGATGATGAGCCATCTGACTCTACGAAGAGACAGGAATATTTGCTGAAGATCTCATAGTGTAGTGGGCATCTTTACTTAAGGATTTGTTGGTGTGTAGGGATATGTGGTCTAAGTGTGTGCGAATCGGTGAAAAGGAAACCATGTAATAATTTCATGTACTGTGACTTCCCCATAGTAAGTGCTCGTGAATTTTTGTTTGTAGTGATTTGAAAAATTCAGCCCATTCAAGGTGTCCGAAGGGTAAGGGGGGCGATGTGCAACTCTGACAGTACATATCCGTTGGAATGTAGAGTTTTTCCTGACACATCATGATCAAAGAATCTTTGTTTGTGTATACCAATCACCTTCTGGTTAATTGATGAGCTATATAAGAATATTGATGTCCAACCCCTGTGTCTGTCAAACATGTCGTAGTATGTGGAGGGACATTATCGTTGAAATGTAATGCCAAACTCAACTCATTTCTTTCAGGACTGTCAATCATGGTTTGGACAGCATGAAGGTAATGAAACTAAACAACACGATTCATATATAATAATGTTGGTGCCTTTGAATCTTGAAATTGGAGCTGCCGAGCTGGAAACAATACGGCACAGATGTATTCATTGAAACTCTTCCCTACAGGCTATAGCGCACGGATAATAGATACAAAAAAAAATATCGTGCACCAATGTGTCAAGACTGCGGTGCTCCCACGTTTCCTCCACCGCCGATGCCGCACGACGCTTGCCCCTTCATCAATTTGACCTGCACGGCCATATGCGCCTAGACAAAATTTATACGGAACATGCGCACCGAATCTTTCATTCAAGCCAGTTAATTGTGGGTCGGGAATCGGCCCTTTCGGAAAAAGGATATAAAACGAAAAGGGCCGGCAGGCCTGGCCCTTAACCCTTTAACCAGGTGCCCATGGTTGGGAGTCAAAATCCCCTTTTTTCATGTACGGCGACTACCATGCACTTAGATGCTCATTATGTGACGTAAACGGGTCGCAACCGGCACCAAAAGTGCACACGCCACGTCGCTATTGCCGTCGCTATTGCGAGGTGGAAAGAGAGACGTCTTGGACGTGGAAATAGCGACGTCAGGCTTCAGTATCCATCTGATGGGCTTCCAGCCCCATGGAGGTCCAAACTAATCATCTCCCCATGCGTACCTGTCCATCGAGTATGATCCTGCACATCAACAGATACACCCTCCATGGGCTCATAAGTCACAGGGATCATAGCAATGTCAATCATATCTAATCATCAATATTATTAAACATGTGCATAAACCCCCTTTTACCGAGACAAGTGCTCAAAGACATTACACTAATCTAGCCTACTCTATCCTAGACTAGCCTACTCTACCTAGCCTAGCCTACTCTATCCTAACCTACCCTACCTAGCCTAGACTACTCTATCCTAGCCTAGCCTATTCTATCTAGCCTAGCCTACTCTAGCCTAATCTATCCTAGCCTACTCTACCTAGCCTAGCCTAGACTACTCTACCTAGCCTACTCTAATTAGCCTAGCCGAGCCTAACCTACTCTATACTAGCCTACTCTACCTAGACTAGCCTACTCTACCTAGCCTAGCCTACTCTATCCTAGCCTAGCCTAGCCTAACCTAACGTAGCCTACTCTATCTTAGCCTACTTTACCTAGTCTAGCCTACTCTTCCTAGACTAGCCTACTCTAGCCTACTCTACCTAACCTAGCCTAGCCTAGCCTACTCTACCTACGCTAGCCTAGCCTAGCCTACTCTATTCTAGCCTACTCTACCTAGCCTAGCCTACTCTATCTTAACCGACTCTACCTAGCCTAGCCTACTCTATCCTAGCCTAGCCTAGCTTACTATAGCCTAGACTAGCTTAGCCTACTCTACCCTAGCCTAGCCTACTCTACCCTTGCCTAATCTACTATAGCCTAGCCTATCATAACATAGCCTAGCCTAGCCAAGCCTTTCGTAGCCTAGCCTATCCTAGCCTAGCCTAGCCTAATCTACTCTAGCCTAGCCTGGCTTAGCCTAATCTAGCATGGCCTATCCTATCATAGCTCAGTAAAGCATGGCCTAGCCTAGCCTACTCTAGCCTAGCCTACCCTATTCTAGCTTAACCTAGTCAAGCGTAGCATAG